>VZSG01001456.1:0-22933 GCA_013398315.1 Nothoprocta pentlandii | reverse complement strand
GGAGGGGGCAGGAAAGGAGAGAAAAGAGCAATTACAAGCACGTACAGAACAATCATATTCACCTGAGCTGTGGAGGATTGCATTGCTGTTCTTGCTGTTAGTAGTTGTCGTAGTTGAAGATGAGGAAGTAGATGAATAATAGCAAAAAAGCGGTTATTATTGATGTGTAACAGTCACCAGGACTACAATGACTATGGCACTTGATTCACAAGGCAACCGTTGCTATAACTCACAAAAGGGAGAAAGCAAGAGAGCGAGGAAGAGGCAACGGCCCAGCCGAAGAGACCCGGAAGAGGCAGGGCCTCTATCATGACAGGCAGTTTATATGGCCAGAGAGGAAGGGGAGGAAGAAAAGGTTGAGAGGGAGGCGATAACTTCTTGCTAAGGGTATACAGGATGCTTTTTATCTTCAACATACAAAGTGGTAATAGTATGATGCTGGATTATCTGTAGAGGTATGAACACACTACATAGGAACAGGCAGGGAAGAAATTTCTGGCAGTATTTGATTGCTCAAATGGATAACAATCACCAAGCTGAAATCCGAGTGGGAGAGAGGAGGAGGAAGAGATGGGGTGTGGTTATATCTGCATATCTGGCTCCCACATGGACTGGGTTTACAGGCATCCTGATGTCACAACTGGTTAGAGACTAGGAGAAAGGTTTTCTTGCACTACCCACTAAGGAGGTTGCTTTGCTTTTCTACCCTGCTTGTTTCTTGTTATGAGGAAGCAGTTATAGAATGGGTAGGAAGTTCTGCTTTGTGCTCACTGCTTTTCATCCTTACCTTTCCATTTCTTTTCCCATTAGAAAATGGCAGTTAAACGCTGCAGGTTGATGTGGTATTTGTTAACTGCCACTGTTTTAAAGCAGGTGAGACTGTGGCAGTAGCTTTGCCACTTTCATTGGTGAAGCTGAATGTTTTCTGTAACTGCTGCATAGATTCAGCCTGCTGGACACAGCACACAAATACATGCCAACCACCATGTGTGCTACCTGCTGCCTTGTGCCAACCTTTCTACCCAGCAATGTTCTTCATAGACCCTTTGCTTCTCCCCACATATGCCTTTCCTTAGAGTGAAACCTACCTCACTTTGACCCCTTCCCTAAACAGGCTTCATTCTTAATGCTGACACCAGGGCAATGCTCTTTAGTCTCCTTTCCTCACTCTGTTTCCCCTTAATCTCCCATATCAGTAGTGATTCTTTGCTCTTCTAGGGTCATCGGGCTATAAGGTGTTGAGGATGGCTGCTTGTTTGGGGGATATGAGGTGTGTGTATCAGAGGCAACACATAATATGGGGATTTATCTCTTTTTCTGCAATGCATATGATTCCATATATTCCAGTAGCCCAAGTATATCCCTATCTGCAGCTCTTTTGAACCTTTTCTAAACTGCAATATTACTGTATAGCCTGTATGCTGCCCATTCTACCATCTACATAATGAATAATGGTTGTAATTCAAATACATGTATGGATATCTGGGTGATTGAAGAGCTCACATTCACTCATCTGCATAGTATAATGATGAAAGACAACCATAAACTGCAACTTGCTAACCATGGATAGTACTTTCTTTAATAAGTCCATTTCTTTTGAAAGTAAAACCTACTTTGATAAACATATTTTTCCTTTCTATCCAGCAAATAACGGCAGTTTAATTTAGCTAACAATGTATTGAAAGTTTAAGGGGGTTGTATTTTCATTGAAATTTCCATCTTAATGACATAAGGGACAGAAAGTATTTCTAAAGGTTGGATAATTCTATCTCATAAAAATTGTTGTCAGAATACTGTGACTCTAATTCCATAGTAATGCTTTAGCAACCCTCATCCTACCCATGATGGTTAAGCAAATGTTGACATGAATGCTGTTTCTTCTCAGTACTCTACTGTCCATTTTGTTCTCTCAGTTATTTGCATGCTTACTTTCTTAGAAAGGTGAACAAGATGAGCTGTGGTAAGTGCCATAAAGTGGCATAAAAGCACTGGACTGTTCATTTGTTTTTTTTCTCAAATCAAGGAGCTTTATGTGCCTATTTTCTTTGAAGGAAGAAATCAAACCTCTTTCAGGCCTTGGCAGAAATAAAAAGAAATGACTGAAGTATGTTCCCTGACTCTATGGATTTGTAGAATGTAGAAACATCTTCAGCTTATAAATATATAATCAACTGCTACATAGATAGGAGGATTGTAGATACCTATATCACAAAGAAATTATCAAATCACTTTAATTTTTTAACACTTCCTTATATGCAAAAATATCCACTTAGGTCCATCAGGGCCTAATAGGAACAGACAATTCTGATTCAAATAATTCCAAATCTATACAGATTTTTCTCCCAAAGTAAACTTCTAAAACTTAAATCATTCTTAAAGAATGTATGTTTCTTCTTAATTTCTGAAGAGAATATCTTTTTTTTTTTTTGAACTTTACAACAATTATTCTTTGCTAGATAATTACTCAGTAAAAATATACTCATCGTGTTGTATAACTGTTGCAACTAGAGACAGCATTAAATTACTATTTTCAGGTCAGGAGCTTCCTGACCCTGATGTGGTTTGTCTATTTAATAAACCCCAATAAATATCTCTTCCAATAATTTGTCAACTTTGTCCTTAAAATCATATAGCCTTTTTGCATTCACAACATCCTTCAGCAAGAAGCTCCAAATATTTGTCAGACCTACTGTACAAAGAAACAGGTCCTTTTGTTTGCTCTGAACCAAAGTCTTACTGGCTTTGTTTGATGGTTTCTTGTTCTTGTATTGGAAGAGATAGTGAATAGTCAGCGCCAATCCACCTCTCCATGCCATACATGATTTTGTAAATCTTTATCATATCCTCCAAGTGATATTTTTTTCCAGGTTGAAAAATTGTTCCTCATCACAGAAGCCATTCCATGTTTGATCATTTTTCTTGCTCTTCTCTAAACCTTTTCTGGTATGATAAGCTTAAAGGATGTAATTAATAACTTGTATTCATACCTACAGATTTGATGATCTGAGGTTAGCAAACTGGCTAACACAGTCCAATTAGAAGCACAGGCATCATGCCCATGGTTGTGAGGCAAACAGGAAAGGTCCAGACAGTCACCGCTGGGTAGTGCTGCTGCACTGTGTTCTCCCAGCACTGCTTGGGCACCCTAGGATATTTTTAAGAGGGCACAAAGACACATTGCAGCTGGTGGTAGGGAATGGAAGTACCTCCCGAGGAAATGGTTCCTCTTCTTTTTCTTCCTCCTTCAGCTGTTCAAACTGTTGCTGTTCAGGAGCATGGTTGTAGAGGCTTTGATTGGGGATGGAAGGCCTTCTGTGGAAGCTACCCATCCTGCCACCTCCCCAGATCCTCTTGCTCCCAAGTCTCTGCCAATCTGGCATGTAGATAGACCAGAAACAGAGTTGGGTCTACTATGCATCCTGGAATATGCCTCAGAAAAGGGTACACAGAGTATCCCTTTTCTCTCCTTCCTCATGAAAACTGCCTTGCTCTTAAGGTGTTACAGTATGCTCTCCAGGATAACTTGCTGGGGTATGCTGCATTCTACCTGCAAGAACGCGGGAAAAGGTGCCCAGATGAAGGGAGGTGGGGATGCTACTACCTCTGTGGCCCCTCTTCCTCAGAGGACTCTGTGAAGGAGAGAAAACCAAGCCTTCTAGTCCTTGAGTGTCTAAGAATGCAATGCAAAGGTCTGTTGCCTATGACTGTCTATTCCACAGCACTTTATGTTCTCAAGGAGACAGTTTTCTGCAGGGTAGTAAAAGTATTGGAATAGACCCACTTTGTGGGATTCACAGCGATAAGACAAGGCTTTTAGACGTAGAAAAAGGTAGCTTGACATACCTGAGGCCTAGCTTAGCATGAGTAGCTGAACTTAGGAGAGAAGAAGCGACCGCCAGGAAGAATACCAGCTCGAGAGTCTCACGGAGGAGGAACCAGAATCAGGCGTACTGCCTAGGAATGCAAGGACAAATGGTCGTGCAGGATGCCTGTTATCAGTAGAGTCAAAACCGCAAATGTATCTGTGCCAAATTATGGGAGTAACTGCATTGTACAAAAAGATATAAAAGAGTGATGATTACAATAAAGCTTGGGCATTAGCAGCATTCATGTTGGATGCGTATGCTTTGTCTGAAGCTTCGCCGGGTGCCGCAACACCCACTTCTTCCCTAACTCCTATGGGGAGTGAAGCTGAGCTCTGAATGACATTCCACAGACACTCAAGCACAGAGTTAAAGAAACTGATTTATTAGGATCTTCTGCATATGGGAACACTCATGTGGGAAATCACTCAAGCAGGATGGCCAGTCACTGTCCAGGTGGTAACAGGAGTCTCCACTGCAATTGTACTTGTAGCAGTATCTTCAACTGGATCAGATGAGATTCTCCTAATCTAGTGAATTCTTATAATCCATCTGGCCCATAGTTCTATGTGACCATTTCAGTGCATGCCCAATCAGTTCCTATTGGCTAGTTAAAAATATCTTAACTATGTACAAGAGCTGTCCTATCCAATAGTAACCATATCTAAACATACAAATAATGCCTATCAATTGATCAATTACTTCATCTATGCAAAGCGGGAACTGTCTGGAGAGTTCCTATCAATCAATCAATTATCTTGTGAAAAGAATGCTGGGACAGTCTGGGGAGGGGGTTCCTTTAGTGATCTGTCAATAATCTTATCTAGGCAGAAACTGGCTGGGGAGTTCCAAGGCCTGCCTGGGGAGTTCCTATTGATGACTAATCATGCTAAGTATGTGCATAGGCACAGCCCTTATACCCATCTTCATTACAATTATAACTATAGTATAAATTTAAGCTCCACAGGTTTTGCCATATTCCACCCTTTGGTCCATTACATATTGTTACACTCAACATCTTGTTTATGGGCAAAGAGGAAACACACTTTATATATAAAGCCAGGAATTTGTTGTTAGTATAAATGAAATCTTAACAGTCTAATCCAAGAATTGCTATTCGTCCAGATGTAATTGTTACAAAAAGAGAAAGAATGCCTATGCAGAAAATGTTTCAGTAATAATAGTTTTTTTTTTATATACACAAATTTAGTTTCTACCCCTTTTCCTGGGGTTATGCCCACCCTTCCCCTGCTCGTCTGAGTCCTAAGATTGGTGGTTTCATTCTGGTGTTTGTGGTGGGGGTGTTACGGTGAGTTGTCAGCATCTGGAGTCCTTCACTAGGAGGAATATGATGTTCATGTAGATAGTTGCTTCATCCTCACTCTAGGATCCACTTGGGGTCATTTTTATATATTTGCTAATGTGTGTTTATACCTTTGCTCTTTCTTCATTGGTCTGCAGTTCCATGTTACATCCAAATTTACTATATATGGTGACTTTTACATATATAAGATGCTATTTCTTTGTTCTCTTTGTTACCCCTAAAATGAGTTTTATCTGGCTCCAGATCTGCATTTCTTTGGCCATGGGTGAAGTGATTATAGCTGTGGTTTCTCCAGTGACAAACCTGTGCCCCATTTCTTATCCTGTGCCCGTACTCCTCTACACCATGTTCTGTGGCTCCACCCCTCAAGACCATTGTGATAGAATCATAAATAGCTCATTCTACATAGAATAACTGCTTGTTACTGCTAGCTATATATATAAAGCTATGGTTGTATCAAACAAAGATAAACAAAAGTAAAAACAAAATAGCCACAGCTGCCTGGTCAATTAGAAAAATTGCTGTCATGGCTAAACCAAGTAAAACAAAGCTGTAGGCAAGTCAAGAAAAGTTCAGGCAGAGCAAGCCTGACAAGCCTTAGTCCCGAGGCCTTACAAACTCAGTACAAAGTTTATGACCTGTTACTAGCAATGGCAGTGCTATATTACAGGGCTGCATGGTTACATTTCTCCCCTTTTGAGAGTCTACAAATAATGTGGGCTATCGCTCATGAGTCCAATAAGGACACTGCAAACCCTCCTGTGACTCAAGGCTCCTGATCAGGAACAAGTAAAGGATCTTGGACATGTTCACTCTTCCCTACCTGGTCTTGCCTTGCGATGACCTCTGGGGGCCGGAACATATTAAGAAAAACCCTGCAAAATGCCAAATTGGCAAACTGATATTACAGGGCTACAGGGTAACAATATGTTATGGATCAAGAATGCAGTAGTCATACTGCAGATGCCCTATGTTCATCAGCCCCAAGGCATATTGGAACTATAGACTCCCAGAGGGCCATACTTTCACATTTGCTCTTGCATCTCACTACTGGGGTCCAGTAGTGGTTAGCATGCACTATTAGCCATTCTAGTCATAGGGCACTTGATTAAGTGTAACAACATAGATATAAACAAGTACAAAACAATAATCCAATTCCAAACTACAGTGTAATTATAGGGTGCAATAGGGCATTCCCAGTCAGTGGCTATCCACCAAGGATGTCACCTGACTGGTTAGCCTTACAAAGTCTTACAGAGCAGCAGCCACTTTCATAATCCACTTCATAAGCCACTTGAACCATACTTTGTGCTGTTACTATAAGATGTCATGCAGGCCATCCACTGCTCGCTGGAACTCAGCCACTTTGGAGGCAGCTATCCCATGTTGCACCCAAAAAGGGATTCAGCCATTGGAAGCCTAACATAGAATCTAGGGAAATGCTTTACACAAGTTTCAGTGGTAGACCTGTTCACTATCACTGCTCTGGCATCATTCCAGCACTTCCATACTCCTGCCTCTGCACCACTAGGATAACTGATGCCCTTATGCTCCCAGATGTGTGAGAGCTGCCATGCAGAGGTGCTGTTTCTGTTGGAGACCACTCACACTTCTTTCAGCTGGACCACATTGCATATCTGCAATTTAGTCTCAGAACTAGACATTAAACAAGACTGTACAAGGTGGACAATGCCTGTGTGACAAATCCATTGTCTATGAGTCATTTGTTCACACTCCCTGATATCTAACTTGTGATTTGTCCTGATATCAATCAGCATGCTAGAGATCAAGTCCAAGTGAGGTGTTATCAACAACAATCCTGTGGCTAGTTAAGAACAAGATCTGCTGAGCGATGCAAGATGTGAGACTTCATTGTCATCCCTGCAATGATATACTTAAGGGAGATTTTCATGATATGAGTTTGCACTGGAGATAACTCAAATACCTGAAGGACCCAGACTGTGCACAAGCACTCCTGCTTGCAAAGTGTATACTTCTGCTCCACACTGGTAAAGGCACTAGCTGGTGCTTTTCCCTTACATCCTTTTGCCACAGACTTGTTTCTATGCTCTCCTCTTTCAATGCCAATTTCATCAAAATTTCTTTTATCAGGTCAGGACCTGTGCCTTCAATACTCACGCCTCATCTGCCCTATTCTTCAGTTTTGATAGTGTAGTATCATACCCTGGTGACCCATCTCAAATCCAGTCCTTCATCATCATCCACAGGGTCACTGGTGGCCAGCAATAGGACGAGGGGTAATGGCCACAAGCTGGAGCACAGGAAGTTCCGTCTGCAGGTGAGGAGGAACTTCTTTACTGTTAGGGTGACAGAGCAGTGGAACAGGCTGCCCAGGGGGGTTGTGGAGTCTCCTTCTCTGGAGGTCTTCAAAACCCGCCTGGATGCCACCCTGTGCCACATGCTGTAGGTGTGCCTGCTTGAGCAGGAAGGTTGGACTAGATGATCTCTAGAGGTCCCTTCCAACCTTAAATATTCTGTGATTCTGTGATTCTGTGTGGTCACACTATGTCCACGTACCCTAGCATTAACTACATGACAAACATGAGTCCCCTGAACAGCATCTGCAACTGGGACACATTATTTGGAACAGAGGTTTCTAGTAAAGCCTTTACCCATTCTTCCTTAATAGCCTTCCCAAGTAGTATATTGAGGAACAAAATGGACTTCAGATGGTTCAATATGAATCATAGGAAGAAGCCGCTTTATTGCAGATAACTAGCCCTTATATACAATTATTCTATCCCTACACGTGGGCACACACTCCTTGATAGGACAATTCTCTGCTCCACAAGGAGAGCATGCGTTCTTGCTTGGTTGTCGGTTGGTCAGTTCATATCTCGGTGCTCCCCCCTTGCATCGTCCTCTACTTGGCTCGCTTCCTCAACAGACTTCTTGTTTTTCTCTCCTCAAGGCCACCTTAGAGACAGAGATGTGTGCTTTGTTAAACATGCCTTTTCTAAATGTGCTTTATTAAACGAGCTACGTGCTCTGTTAACCTTCTTGTATGGCTGGTTCAGTGTGCCCACTCATAGTTTCTTCTAAGTACATTCCTACAGTATATGGCCAACTTTTCTCACAGATAAGTAGTGGCAGGTGCCCTGCCCCCAGCTTTTGGTAGAAACTCAAACCCCTACTGGTGGTCACATATCCCACTTGTCCTGGAAGTCCCTCCCCTGTTCCAAGCATGTGATCAATTTATTCCACCCCTTTTTGCCCCTGCCATTTTTTTTATCCACCACTTTATGACAGGGAGCTGCCATTTTTGATGTTATACCCCACATATTTTCAGAATGCCCTGTGATTAGCTGTCAAGACAAACTGCTCCTGCCTGTTTACCTCAGGAAGATGTCAACAAAAGTAGCCCCTTCCCGCTAAATACATGGGGGCCACCATTTTTGATATCACATCCCATGTGTTTTCATACTACCCTGCATTTGACTGGCTACCATTTTTGACACCAACATACACATGTGATCTCAGAACACCCTCTCATTGGTTACTCCTTTCCTTTGGCCCAGGTAGTTCTCATATAAATATATATATACATTTATTTATATATATATGAATGTATATATAAAGTGGTGTACAAATATGTATAAATATATTTATACATAGATACAATTTATATATATATATTTATGTATATATAGTATAGAGAGATATAAATAAAATATGTATATATCCATAAAAGTGCATATATATTAGACATGTTCAATAAATGATAAGGAAATTAATATTTAAAATTTAAATGTGAAGGTGAAGTAATTAAATTAAAACATACAGGTTCAGGCCTCCTACTTTACAAGGTAGCTGAACAAGCCCTAACATGTTTTTGTGAGTGGGGGAGATTAAGAGGGTGGAGGGGTGCCAAAAGTGATGGGCACAAACAAATAGGAAAATGCCCAAGGGCTACAAGACTTCTCCTAGGAGGCCCACCAAGGGACCCCCTGTGCAACTCCTCACCCCATGCAAAGAAGAGCCCAATCCTGTGAACCAGACCGAGAGGCCCCTGCATCCCATTCCAGCCCAGTAGGATGACCATGAAGTGTTACCAGGGCAACTGCTGAGCTTTGCATGGTGCTGCAAGGCACAGTCAACACTGGCTGCTAAAATGGCAAGCAGACCAAAACGCCAACTTCATAAGAACATGTGTGGGGGGGGTAATATGGAAAAGACCTTAAGGAATTCCTCAAGAAGACCAAAACCGGAAGAGCTACCCAATGGGCCCATGAATCACAAGATAGAGTTTGAGGTAAATGTTGCACAGGGAGGGTCGGTGGTGGTAGGGAGCTCCCTTGTTCACAGCTGTTGAGGAGCTTACAACTACTTGCAATAACATTATGGGGTGCAGACTGGTGCTATATGTTTCCTTTTCCTTAGGTTGATGCTGCAAATAAGAGGCAGAAGACCAAGCATGCAATCAAACTGTCCTGTTAGGCCATGATTACTGTGGAAGCAGCAAGACCCAAGCTTTGGGACACAACCTGCAGACCAGTAACAGCAATAGGGGTGATGCAGAGCTGAAACACCATGATTATTATTGAGTACAGGGGAGTGGCAGGCAAGGAGGGCATAAAAGGACTGGTGGTGATGATCATTCTGGGGCCTTGGCTCACAGGGTAGGGAAACAGAAAAAAAATGTTGCAATGAAGAAGACTAATTAGGAAATCTAGACAAATTTTGAATCACTACAAGCACCTTGTTGGCAAGGGGCTACAGGGACTTAGTGCTAGGAAGATGATCTCCTGGAAGGTACTTCACAGCTATTGCATTCCCCTGTAGAGCAAGGGGGTGTGTGTAAGGGTCCTGAGAGCATCTCCCCTCCTAGAGGTTTGACTGCTTGGATTCAGGTCCAACTTAGAGAGAGTGCAGCTGAGGGCTGGCCCCATCCCTCTGGTGACCTTGGAGAGGGTTTCCAGACAGCACTGCTGAGAGACTGTTACAGATGGGTTCAGGGTTCGGCAATTGAAAGCACACGCACTGAGCGCAAAATCAACCACTTGGTTTATTTAGGGCGATTCACACTAACAACCCGCTAAAGCAGGACAACTACTTAGCAACTACCTGTGAAACGAGGCAGCTACAGAGCAATTACTTAAGAGAGGATACTTGCCAGCAGGTTGGTGAGACCCGTCCTTCCCCTCCCTGATGGATGAGAGGTGGCTGGCAGGCTCCAAGCTTGCGGGTGCCTCCGATCCACGATTATTTTTTATATCTAGCGCGTCCTGCCACGTAGGGCCCATACGTGTCAGGAGGCGACCAGAGGGCAGGCAAAGCTCCACCTTTTTCGTTATGCAACTTTCCCTGGTGTGCGCATGTGTGCCCATCAGTGGGGGTCTCTGGTCTTGTTATGAGGGTCCTGCCTTCATCATCTTCCTCTCCCTCGCCTCAGGTTTGACCTCCAAACTAGCTTAGAGGTCGGCTGTGTTTGGGTTGGCGGTGTGCCTTCTGGCACGGCCGCCTCCAAATGCCTCAGTTGCTCCTCACCATCAGATAAGGCCCCTGTTTTCGCAGCAGTGTAACCGCCTTCAAACTCCCTACAACCAGATAACAAGTTAGCTCTCAGCTTCACAACAGTCTCAAGGCCTCTACAGATCATAAACAGGTTATGAATTTTTCCTCCTCTTATAAAGAGACCTCAGCCGGGGCTGACCCCTCCTTTCCCTGGGAGCTGCTTTTAAGCTAAGGATCTACCATTTGGCATCCAAACTGAGTTACTGCTCCTGCTGCATCTCATCCAGGCGTATGCCTGGCCATGGCCCCTGTTGATCCAGACCCTGACCCATGGACTGACCTTGGACCTGTCCCATCACTATGGGCTTGTCTGGTGATCACTGGATTTTAGCTGGCCCTGTTTATCAGGGGTGGAAAGGAAAACAGGAGGAGAATGGGAGTTTAAAGGAGACACATGCCTCATTTACTTTATTTAGTCATTTATGGACACAAAGTTTCAGGGCTACACTTTCCTAGCACATAATGGCAAAGGCTATGATGACTACTTTGTTGTTAGCCAGCTTCCGAAGGAAAAAAAAATGGATGTGCAACTAATCACTCAAGGAAGTAAACTCTTGTGCATAGAAGTATCTAACCTGAGTATTCATTTCATTTCATTTTTATTTTTTTTACTCATGAAACTAAGCAGTCTTCCCCAAGTGCTGGAATTCAAGGGCTGCAATGGTTATTTCCACCATTTTTTCAGCACTGCTGAAAGTCAAAGTTGTATAGACCCTTTTCCTTAGAAAAAGAGATATATTTTAACAGGGATAGCATTTGTTTGCAGCTGCTTATGAGAGTATACCAAAGCTGAGCTGGATTTGTTTGAAATGTCCCTGTGGCAGACCAGCACTGAGAAAAGTCCCTTTATTGAAGTGCCTTGACTTTCCACTATCATGGAGTCTGCACCTCTGGACTTCTTCGTAGCTGGGAATGGGGAAGATTACATGAGCTGAGCAATACTACTGTAGCTACGTAACAAAATTTTAAAAGCTGCTGGATCCAACCTCGATGCCAGAGAGGCTGTGGACCTGGTGAATTACCTGCTGGCCTCTATTATCAGTCATCTAGACATCACACTGGGGGACCAACTGATAGGCCAGAGCAACAACTGCTACCCCTAGCATTACTTCATTGAGTTGCTTCTCAATTACAGCCATGACACACTGTCCATGCACTTCTCCATGGATCTGTAGTACAAAGACAGGCAGCAGGAAGCAGTCATTCTGGATGGCGTCAGTAATTAGGGGTTAAGGCAACACTGGGCTTTGACAGCCCAGAGCAGGAGGACTGAAGTGTTGGGACCTCTCCACAGTGATCTCTTCTTTCAAGACAAGCTTTTGTTGAACAATATGGGTGTGAAAATTCAGCTTTTGAGGAGGACCTGCATATCATAACGGAATGAGATTATGGTGATGACCCATTACACATTCTAAGGGAACAAGAGCTGCTGTCAGGGCCCTGAGGACATTAATAGGTCTTAATGGTCCTAGCCAGCTTCATCTGGGGCCTCCACTCACACCCCCTGCCTGTGGCCCCAATTTAAGCCCCAATTAATTTCACAGATTCTGTGAACAAAGCTTTGTGCATGTAAACCTGTCACAACTCTTATGCAATAGTGTAGTAAACTTCAGCCAGACATACATCACTACAGCCTTTGCAGAGCTCTATATGACATAGCAATCTACATGATGCCGTCTCTTCTAAGGATAGATTTATGTCCTATGTTAGTAGAGGAGTCATAGTATGAGTCTATATTTAACAAAGGAGACAAAACAAATGGCTGGACCTATAACCTTACCTTTTGCTTAAATAAGGTTAACTATTCTATGGAGGAATGAATAATCTAATCTAAAGCCACTGAGTCTGTTCAAAGGCCTCCTCATCATTAATACTCTGAATGATAGTCTAAAAAGAAGAATTTAGAGGATTTAACATAGACGATATGCAAGCAGTGTCAAAATAGACAGGGATAGAGAGAGCCTTGTTTATATCAGGAGCAATGTCTAATGGTGTAAGAATTTGGATTCACAATGCTTCTTGTAATTGCTCTATGGCTTAAACCTTCTTGTTCTAAGAGTCTTAAAATAGCAGTGCAAATATATTTTTTATACATATATATTTAACTAACAAGTAGGGAAAATAGAACTTCATTATCTCTATCTGCTTGCCTTAAACTTGTACCACTCTACCCTCTGATAGTCTTCCATTAATTAAAGCTCTCAATTGGCTCATCATCCACACCCAGGTTGAGCTCTATGCATTCCAGTTGCTCTCTCACATACAGAGCAACTCCACCACCTCGCCTTCCCAGCCTGTCCTTCCTAAAGAGCACAGTCAGCCATGAGCATAATGAGCTTGGGATTTTTGGTGGATTTTTTTTTTTGTTATTTGAAAAGTCTCCTTTTATACAGCTTCATTGCTTGCTGTATTGCATCCATGCTAAACATATTTCAGTATGCTAGCATAATTTCTGCAGTTGCCTCCAATTAGTGAAGAGATATATACCTCTTGTTTTGTAAAAAGATCTCTATCTTCAGTGTAAATGCAGTAGCCACTTTTTGCATGGATGAAAATAAATTGCCAAAATTAAATGTTTTGTTTAAATGGGATTAGATTAAATCACTCTACTACCTGTAAAAGACATCTAGATTTTTTGTTTTCTTGGACCTTTTAGTGATTGACATAATAGACTACTATTTTTCCCTGAAGAAAAGAATAATTCACCATTTTTTCCATCATTCTCTTTAAGGATTAGAAAATGACTAGTTTAAAAATTCTTTAAGTAGTTGTTGCATTTTACTGAGGTGAAATGTCTGTCATAAAATTCTTTTAAAAATCCTATTGCTATTTAAGAAAATATAATTAATATTTCTAGCTAAGTCTGAAGTAAAAATGCCAAATATGTTCCTTTTTTCATTTTATGTATATGTTGTCTGTCTGCTATTTCCCTTTCCTCTTTAATATGTATGCCCTAGTTTTTCATTGGATCCCAAACTATTTTCAACTATATTTTATTTTGAGAAAGAATTTGAGTTTCTATAAGGGTTTTCTAAGTTAATATCTGTTTCTTTCATCTTACATGTATTGTTTTTATCCTCCCTGTTTCCTCCTCCTTCCCTTTGGCTGTGTTCTAAATGGAGTATAATCACCCATGAAAGGGTGCAAGTGTTGTGGACAGCTCAGTGAAAAGCTCTGGTTTTGCAATCACTTACACATGGTGGAAAAATGATACTGGAAACGTACTGTTAAATAGGTTAAGATGCAGATTTACTTGCAATGCATTAATTTCTGGTAAACCTCTTTGCAATCTTAGTTTGAAAATAACAAAGAAAATGGTCATTAGTGTAAAGTCTTTTATATGTGAAGAGATGGACTGTTTAATGTGAAGATAGAACATGACAGCACACTGAACAGGTTAAGCATGCATTATATTTAGTCATATTTCAAGAAGTTGGTATATATGAACTTAATAATTCAGATTACAGAAACACAAATCCCAGCCTAACATTTTTTTACTGCATAAATCTTTCTGTCAAGAGGCACTTTCACTCCTTTTATGCCCAGAGTTATGCTAAAAAGCTATACCTGACAGTTAATGAGTCAGAATCTCACTTTGCATTTGAAAAACAAGGTGGGCCAGCCAGTTAGTTATCCAAAACAAAAAGTAATGTTAGGGGGATGGTATATGAGTATCTTTTCATTATCCTATTGAACAGTGCAAGCAGGAACATGCAATGCAGACAAAAAGCAAGGAAATCTGAACAAAAAAAAATCTATTCTCTTTTTAAAACAATGGTGATCTGTGGAATTATTTGACATAATTATCCATAATGCTAATGGTTTAGAATGCTTAAAATATATTAACTTCAGAGAAAGAAGATATCCACAGTTATATTAGGTAGAGCTTTTTTCTTAAATTATTATTTATTTATATTTTTATTTATCACATATCTCCCTCTTGCATCTCTTTCTTGTTTTTCTCTTTCTTATCTGTCATCTCTCATCTATCTGTACTGTTGTCCCTCATCTGTATCTCTCATTTGTCTTGTCCCTAAAACAGGGTCCATCACCCAGTGTGCAATAAGCCAGTTATACACACAGGGCCGAGGTATTTGTTTATGTCATTTCTGCACAGAGATGGGTGCTACGTGGTATTCCACAAAGCTAGCAGACCGAGCAGCTCAGTATACTCATTATTTATACAGTTCCTGTTAACACATTCTACCTATCAATCAGCTGCATATTATAATTCAACTATTACAGTGTTGGTTAGCTTCTCTTTCATGACTTTTAGATAACTGCACATGCACCACTCCCTCTTTTTTGGGGGGTCAGAGGGTTTCCTGAATCGGTGGTCACTGAGTCAGTGGAGATGGTGCCCCCAGACAGAATTACCTTTCCCTCCATTTCCTTGCACTTAACTTGATGTTTCTGACAAAAAAAGGATTCCCAAATGGTTCTTCAAGGTATTGCTGATAGGACAGATGGTCCCTTCTTTGTGTTGTTCCTGTTTGTAACAGATAACTCCTGTTATCTGTGCAAGGCTCCTTGTGTCGTAGTACTGGTCTATTTACATTTCTTTCTCCCTAGTGTTTGGTCTCAGGAACTTTCAAGGCCTTGGGACATCAGTCTCAGCTCAATCTCTCTTTCATCTACTCTCTCTTGTCACTTTAGTCTTATTTCTCTCATCTCTCTTGTCTTTCTCATCTCTCTCATTCTTCTCTCTCTCCCCTCTTTTCTCTCTCTTCCTGTCTGTCTCTCTCGTCTCTCACTGTCTCTCCTTCTGACTCTCATCTCTATCTTGTCTCTCTTTTTGGACTCAATTTCATCTATCATTTCTCATCTTTCTTTCCTCTTTCGTCTCTCTCTGTCCTGTCTCTCATCTCTCTCTCATCTCTTAACTCCCCCTCTTATCTCTCTCGTCTCTCTCCCCCTCACATCTTTCCCTCTCATTTGATCTTTCATTTGTTTCCTTTCTCCTCTCTCTCATCTTTCATGTCTCTACTCTTTCATTTCTCCTGTCTCTCATCTCTTCTTGTCTTGCCTCCCTATCTCTCATCTTTTCACGTCTCCCATCTTGATTCTTTGATTTCATCTATTGCCTCAACTCATCTCTCTCATCTCATATCTTGACTTGTCTCTCCTCATCCTTTTCTCATCTCTCCCTCCCCCTTGTGTCTCTCATCTTGCCTCTGTTTATCTTGTCTTTTTTTTTCCTCTCATCTCTCTCTTTCCTTTTGGAGGGTTAGACTAGATTATCACCACAGGTCCCTTCTGACCTCAACTATTTTGTGAAGAAGTTCAGGCTGGAAAAGCAAGGATGAGAGGTTACACTCTATGTTTTTTATCATCTTTGAATGGTCATGTTGATCAGGGGAGGTTCCCAATACTTGGAAAAGAGCAAACATCATACCCATCTTTAAGAAGGGCAAGAATGAAGATACAGGGAACTACAGGCCAGTCATTGTAACCTCTGTCCTTGAGAAAATTATGGGGCAATGCTTCAGGATCTCATGTCCAGGTACATGAAAGACAAGATGGTGACTGGGAAGAGCCAGCATGGATTTACCAAGGGCAGATCATGCTTGACCAAACCAACTGCTTTTTCCTGATGAGATGTCTGGCTATGTGGTCAAGGGGAGAGCAGCAGATGTTAGCTTGTCTTCACTTGAGCAAGGTCTTTGGCACGGATTTCCATAGTATCCTTATAGTCAAATTGTTGAGATATGGATTGGATAAGTTAACAGTAAGGTGAGAGGAGAAATGGCTGGACCATTGCACTCAGAGGATTGAGATCAGGGGTACAAAGCCCAACTGGTGGCCAGTTACTAGTGACATCCCTCAGGGATCAATACTGGGGCTGATATTGTTTCACAGAATCACAGAATAGTTGGGGTTGGAAGGGATCTCTGGAGATCATCTGGTCCAACTCTCCTGCTCAAGCAGGTTCAGCTAAAACAGGCTGTACAGGGCCATGTCATAGAATGATAGAATGCTTAAGGTTGGAAGAGACCTTTAGAGATCATCTAGTCCAACCCCCCTGCACACGCAGGGTCCCCTAGAGCACGTGGCACAGGATTGTGTCCAAGTGGGTTTGGAAGATCCCCAGAGAAGGAGACTCCACAACCTCTCCGGGCAAGCTGCTATAGGGCTCTGTCACCCTCACTGTCAAGAAATTTTTGCTTAAGTTCCTGCAGAACTTTTGGTGCTTCAGTTCGTAGCCACATCCTCTAGTCCTATTGCTGGCCACCACTGCAAAGAGGCCGGCCCCCTCCTCCTCACTCCCTCCCTTGAGGTATTTAAAGACACTGATCAGGTCCCCCCTCAGCCTTCTCTTCTCCAGGCTGAACAGGCCCAGCTCACTCAGCCTTTCCTCATAGGGCAGATGTTCCAGGCCTCTGATCATCCTCGTAGCCCTGCGCTGGACTCTCTCCAGCAGCTTCACATCTCTTGTACTGGGGAGCCCAGCACTGGACACAGTGCTCCAGACGTGGCCCCAGCAGGGCTGAGTAAAGGGGGACGATCACCTCCCTGGACCTGCTGGAAATGCTCTTCTTAATGCACCCCAGGATCCCATTGGCCTTCTTGGCCACCAGGGCACACTGCTGCCTCGTGGTCAACTTGTCGTCCACCATAACGCCCAGGTCCCTCTCTGCGGGGCTGCTCTCCAGCAGGTCAGTCCCCAGCCTGTCCTGGTGTTTGGGGTTATTCCTCCCCAAGTGCAGGACCTTGCACTTGCCCTTGTTGAACCTCATGAGGTTTCTCACCACCCAGTTGCCCAGTTTGTTCATGTCCCCCTGGATGGCGGCGCAGTCCTCTGGGGTATCAGCTACTCCTCCCAGTTTCGTATCATCAGCAAACTTGCTGAGGGAGCACTCCATCCCTTCATCCAGATCGTTGATGAATAAATTGAACAGGACTGGACTGAGGACTGACCCCTGGTGGACACCGCTAACTACAGGCCTCCAACTGGACTGCCCCACTGATCCCCACCCTCTGAGCTCTGCCACGCAGCCAGTTCTCAATCCACCTCCCCGTCCACTCATCTCTCCCACACCTTTGGAGCTTGCCCAGGAGGATGCTGTGAGGGACAGTGTCAAAAGTCTTGCTGAAGTCCAGATAGATGACATCCACCGCTCTCCCCTCCTCTATCCAGCTAGTCATTCCATCATAGAAGGCTATCAGGTTAGTCAAGCATGACTTCCCCTTGATGAATCCCTGCTGACTATTCCTGAGCACCTTCTTGTCCTCCATGTGCTTGGAGACAATAGCCAGGATGAGCTGTTCCATCACTTTTCCAGGGATGGAGGTGAGGCTGACTGGCCTGTAGTTGCCTGGATCCTCTTTCTTGCCCTTTTTGAAGACTGGCGTGATGTTGGCTTTCTTCCAGGCCTCAGGCATCTGCCCTGTTCTTCATGACCTTTCGAAGATGATGCCGAGCAGCTTAGCAATAACATCTGCCAGCTCATGCAGCACTCTGGAGTGCATCCCATCAGGGCCCATGGATTTATGGGCATCAAGTTTCCCTAAGTGTTCTCTAACCCAATCGTCTTCTACCCAGGGCACGTCTTCCTCTCTCATCTGTAGGGTCTGGAATTCCAGAGGGCTGCCCTTGGCAAACACTTAAGCAAAGAAGGCATTCAGCGACTCTGCTTTCTCTGTATCTTTCGTAACCAGGGCACCCACCCTGTTCAACAGCGGACCCACATTTTCCCTAATCTTTCTTTTGCTGCTGACATGTTTGAAGCTCTTCTTGTTATCTTTAAAATCCCTTGCAGATTTAATTCCAAATGCACCTTAACCTTCCTTGTAGCATCCCTGCATTCCCTGACAACGCTCCTGTATTTCTCCCAAGGGGGCTGTCCTTTCTTCCACATTCTGTATACTGCTTTCTTCTGCTGGAGTTTTGCCAGGAGCTCCCTGCTCATCCACACAGGTCTCCTGTCCCCTCTGCCTGACTTCTTACTCGTAGGGATACACTGATCTTGAACTTGGAGGAAGTGTTGCTTGAATACTAACCAGCTCTCTCGGGCCCCGCTTCCTTCTAGAGCCCTAGCCCATGGGATCTTTCCAAGGAGGTCCCTGAAGAGGCCAAAGTCAGCCCTCCTGACGTCCAGGGTGGCAAGGCTACTTACTGCCCTGCCTCCTCCTCATTGGATCCTGAACTCCACCAGCTCATGATCACTGCAGCCAAGGCTGCCCCCCACCTTCACATCTCCAACAAGTCCCTCTCTGTTTGTTAGTACGAGGTCCAGTAGCCCACCTCTCCTCATTGGCTCCTCCACAACCTGCGTCAAAAAGTTATCATCATCGCACTGCAGAAACCTTCAGGACTCTTTGTGCCTCACTGTATTCTCTTTCCAGGAGATATCAGGGTGGTTGGAGTCCTCAATGAGAATCAGGGCCTGTGGCCATGAGGCAACTTCCAGCTGCCTGTAGAAGGCCTCGTCCACCTCCTCCTCCTGGTCAGGTAGCCTGTAGCAGACACCCACCACAGTGTCTCCCACATTAGCCTACCTTCTAATCCTTACCCAAAAGTTCTCAACTTGCTCATCATCCACCCCCTAGGCTGAGCTCCATACATTCCAGTGGCTCTCTGACATAAAGAGTGACTCCACCACCTCGCCTTCCCAGCCTGTCCTTCCTAAAAAGCACATAGCCAGCCATGACAGCACTCCAGTTGTGTGAGCTATCCCACCGTGTCTATGTAATTCCAATGAGATCATGATGCTGGGACCGCACACAGTTCTCCAGTTTGTCCTGTTTATTCCCCATGCTGCATGCACTGCTGTACAGGCATTTCAGGGAAGTAATTGAGCCTGCAGACTTCCCAGGAGGGGTGAAAGAGGACCCTCTATAATCATATCCTACACTCACTTCCTCACTGCCATACTCCTGCTGGACGCATTCTGACTTTGACTGCTTCACACTGATTGCCCTGTCCATGTAACACTCCCCTTCCCCCTTCTTGCTTAGTTTAAAGCCCTCCTAACCAGGCTGGCCAACCTGTTGGTAAAGACAGACATGTGTGCCCCTCTTGCTGAGGTGGCTCTCATCATTCCCCACTAGCTGGTAGTCTTCACACAGAGTCCCATGGTCATAGAAACCAAAACCCTGTTGCCAAGACCAGAGGCGCAGTCAGTTATTAACCTGTAATATCTGCCTTTTCCTCCTCATATCCATTCCCCGCATTGGGCAGGATAGAGGAGAACACAACCTGGGCTCCCAGACCTTTGATTGCCATCCCTAGGGCTCTGAAATCCCGTTTGATGTTGCTCAGTTTCCCCATGATGTCATTAGTGCCCACATGAAACAGCAGCAAGGGATAATAGTCAGATGCCTGGACGAGCCTTGGCAGTCTCTCTGCAACATCCCTTATTCAAACCCCTGGCAGGCAACAGACCTCTCTGGATAAGGGGTCAGGTCTGCACATTGGTGCCTCCATGCCCTGCAGCAGGGAGTCACCCATGACAATCACACATGGCTTCTTCCCAGTGCTCTTTTTCTCTTTAGTGGGAGCAGCCTTAAGATGCAGACTTGACTGCCTCACACTAGAGAAGCCCCTAGATGGGCCTTGGTCCTTGACCTCATTTGGTCCTCAAGTTCCAGAGCTTCATACCTGTTGAACATGGTCACTTGTGGGGACCCCAGGAAAGGGTTCTCCTGCCACCTCTAACAGGGACTTGTTTCCATTCTTGTTCATCACTTAGTACTGTTAATTGTGCCCCCTCTGCTCTATGGCAGGAGGGTAGGGGATCCTCAGATCAAATTGGCGTAGGGGGGTTCTCTGGGTGCACTTCCTGTGACATGTGCAGAATACAGCTCCACCAGTCTATTTCTTCCTCGCATTCTCTAATGCTCCTCAACCTTTCTACCTCCTCCTTCAGCTCCACCACCAGGCTAAGTAGGTCATCCACCTGCTCACACCTAAGGCAAGTGTTGTTTTTGCTACTCCCTGGTAACATGGAGAGGTTCAGACACTCCCCACAGCTGGAGACCTGGACTGCCGCATGTTTCTGTGGCGGTTCAGTCTGTGTTACCACAGTCTTCCTGGTGGAGGCTCTCTGCTGAGTAGAGACCATGGCTTCACCTGATTTCCCACTGACTGGAGAAACCATAGAGAACTCTTTTTCCTGAACCGGGAGGAAATTCCTCACCCTCCCTGCCTACGCTAGCTGCCGCGCCACGCCCCAGCTGCCGTGCTCTCTGCGGCGGCTTTTAAATTCCCGCCTTCCTTGATGGTTCCCCCCGCCCCGCTGAGTCGGAGCCGCCTCTGGCCAGGGGCTCGGCGCTGCCCGCACGGGGCGGGGGGTCGGTGCTGGGACTGCCTCTCGCTCCCTGCGCTTTCTTGCTCGGCGGCTTTTGCTGTGGTTGTGTTCCTCTAGGCAAGGTGTGTCCATTCCAGAGCCCTTCCCTTCAAGATCTCAGCCCTTCTCTTCAAGAATGTTCTTGATCGCACAGCATTTCAACACTTGAGTGCCCTCTGTTACAGCTTCTTCCAATGGTACTAACAATGATGAAAGGAGGTGCAGATTTCCCTAATGAAACCCTTGTTATAAACTGATAAATTCTCCGAGCCAACTAATTTATCAGTATTGTTTATTGTAAATAGCAAGCAAGCAGTGCTGGGCGGCCGGGGAGTCTCTGCTCCACCAACGGCGCGCCCTGTAGTATGAGAGGGTGCTTCTTTTGTACACTGTTTTGGTTCTTATCTGTGGTATGTTGCAATACTTCTGCACATGCTCTCTCCTTGTTGGTAGGGGGCCCTGAGGCCTCCTGGTGGTCTTTGATGAAGGCCGCTCTTCTTCCTCTGGACTCTGCGCATGCTTCAATCTCCTGCGGTTTTGGCCTTATGCTGATACTGTGTTCTTGTGGTATCTTGCACTCATAGCTTACGACACTTGTGATAAGCCTGTTCTTTTACAGATTGTTCCGCAAATTACAACCCGTTTATCACAATCCCCCGTTTTCTCTTTTCCACATATTTGTAATTCGCAAGTCTAGTTGGAGTACAGCATACTGAGCTGCACTCAAGGGTTCATTGTTTAGGGAGTATATTTGTTTTGTCATGTATCTGACCTTCATATATAGTATAATTATCAGCAACAGACACAACAACACCAAAGCTAGTAAAACTACAATTGGATGTAACATGCGGTTAAAAATTCCGGTCGCTTTCGGCGACCGTCCAAAAAGGGTATCCCACCAATGGTGTTCCCCATCTTTCCTTACTCTTTCCAAGACACAATGTATTTCTTCTGTATCATGATGACAGGAACTGAGTAATTAAAAGTCACATCCCATAATTTGAGTAAAGTTACAAACACAAACATTTGAACGATTATGTACCTTCACAGTCATGCTATCTAGAAGTACAAAATTACACAGAATTTCACAAACCAAATACATCCGTTTCGTACATATATTAGTACAGTTTCGGGGTTTTCATCAGGGTGTATTTCAAAATGACAGATATTTTGCTGTGTATCCAGGCAAAAGTCTTGAGCTTTCATAGCATTACTTTCACAAATAAAACCTTGTTGTTCCCGCACAGTACATGCATCAGTATCAACAGTTTGCCATTTGTTCTCGCTTTGCATGGCCCATACTCTATGCCCTAATGGGTAGAGAACAGTTCCATTGTGATTTAATCCTAGTGCAATGCTTGCATATAGGGTAAATACTGATGTATTGCGTATTGTTAAAACAAATGCTGTAGCTTTGTTGCAGATTGCATCATAAGTGAACTTGACTAAATACCACCAAGACTGAAACTCCCTTTTGAATTCTTTGGTGTTATCCCAAATTACTTTTCTAATCTCAGTGGGTAAGGTGCCTTCTTCACCTTCTCTTATAATTGCAGCTACTGTGGATTGCGTCCAGAGTTGGGCTTGGATGCAACTAAGATCCAGAGAAATATTATATTGGGCTACACCAAGGGCTTTTATGATCAGCTAGTGGTCCTTTTCATTAGTTCTCTCCCATTGGGGCAATATTTCAGATGAGAGCCACTGATTTGTTCCCAGTGCTAATCAGAGAAGACCGTAATGGATGTTCTAATTTGTGCAAATCATTTGTTGTTGCGCTTAGTTTATTCATAAGTACCTCAGCATCTATACTATTTAAGACTCCCAACCCTGTTCCTATGCCAGTTACATCTCTTCTTGTTCTTATTGAAGGGCTGGGGGCACATCTTACAGTTGCGGGAGTGGGCTGTCATTCCTAGACT
>VZSG01001455.1:14544-62427 GCA_013398315.1 Nothoprocta pentlandii | reverse complement strand
TGGTGAGGCCGCACCTGGAGTACTGTGTGCAGTTCTGGGCTCCCCAGTATAAGAGGGACGTGGAGCTTCTCGAAAGGGTCCAGAGAAGAGCAATGAAGATGATTAAGGGAATGGAACATCTCCCGTACGAGGAGAGGCTGAGTGAGCTGGGCCTGTTTTCTCTGGAGGGGATCTGATTAATGTGTATAAGTTCAGGAAGGGAGAATGCAGGGAGGAAGGGGACAGGCTGTTTTCACTGGTGGCCAGCGATAGGACGAGGGGTAATGGCCATAAGCTGGAGCACAGGAAGTTTTGTCTGCAGGTGAGGAGGAACTTCTTTACTGTGAGGGTGACAGAGCAGTGGAACAGGCTGCCCAGGGAGGTTGTGGAGTCTCCTACTCTGGAGGTCTTCAAAACCCGCCTTCAAAACCCTGTGCCACATGCTGTAGGTGTGCCTGCTTGAGCAGGAAGGTTGGACTAGATGATCTCTAGAGGTCCCTTCCAACCTTGAATATTCTGTGATTCTGTGATTCTGTGATTATGCCAAAAACATATTAGCTTTATATATTATTTTAAGAAAGATTCAATTTAGTTTCGTCTGTTATTTTGAAAATAAGAAATTATTTTGAAATAAATCTATGGAAATAAGAAAAAAGAGTATTTAAGAATGTCAATTTATGGACCCCCCCCAAAAAAAAGAGACATTTCTCCTTACACTAAACTATTTAGAATGAAGTAGGTAAACTATAAATCAGGAATTTGTTATTCCCACTCCAAAAAATACACCAAGCAAGAGCAAAATGAAAATGAATGCCATTTCCCTTCCCAAGGCAAGATGCTTGTAGATAGTAATTGGAAAAATATTTGTTATGAGAGTCTTTCTGCATTAGCTTCAGGTATTTCGTCTGTTTCAAGAGACAACTGATAATCAATGGCAGGTTAGAAGAAAAAAATGTTCTTCTAAAGCTACATGTAACCTTTGTTAAGCATGCTACTGAAGACAATTATCAGCAATTCCAGACCTCAGGCTAATGGAAGATATGAGAAGTTATCATGCCTTTCTTCTTGAAATTACCTGGTCTATATTTTCTCTTTACACTCAGTGGCTACAGAGAATTTCAACATAGTGAATAGTCTGTTCTAGTCATCAGTCAGTGGCAACCAAATGTTAAGTCAATTACTCTGTCAAAAAGTCTTCGCTGCCTATATACTCTCATGGCCTTGCTCCCTAGGGAGTCATCTATGCTGCAGGCATGTTATTTTACTTCTAGCTTTCCTCTAAGGTCAATCACATAGATCCATCCAAGAAGTTACACAGGCACACAAGAAGACTTCTGGAGACTTCTTTCCCCATCCAGGAACACTGCATATCATGAAAAAATAAACTTGCCCATGTGTTGAATGACAGCTCTTAGTATCTTTCTAACTTTGATCTACAAGCAACAATATTATTACAGTATTCATTATTCCCCACAGTAATGTATATTTATGGTATGGTATGTATGCTAATTATACAAATTAGAAAAAGAATAATTAGCAAAAGAATAGAATGTATCACATTAATTTTTTTTTGTGACAACAGTCATCATCAAACATGTGTAGCTGGGCATAAAAGCTTTTTTTGTTTTCATTTCCTACTTTCCCACATAGATGAAAACAAAAAGTTTTTTTTTCAGTACAATAAAATGTTCTCTGTTTCTATTCTGTTGCTTGAAACTTGCTAGCATTTATTTGCTACTAACTTTTTAAGAAAACTAAAAATGTTCTCTCTAAAAAAACTAGTTATGTTAACTTCCAGAAAGTTTTTTTTATTATTATTATTGGACTAGATACTATTAATTTATTTAGAAAGCAAGTAGTCATATTTATATCTGACTATAAATTTTTTTTCAATAGTAAACTTAATCTTCGACAAGTTTGACACATTCTGTGAAAAAATCATTTTTTCTTCAAATGAACAATCTCAAAGGAAAAAAATGTTTTACTGCAAAAATCACAGCTCTATCAGAAATATGTCTTCCTTTAATAACTAAGACTTTGACACTTAGTTTGGCAAAGAGACTGGTATAAATCAGATGGTCTCCAAAAGTGAGTGTAATAGCACAGCGATTTCTCAGGTCAAAGTAAAATTGGCAGCAGCATTAATATATACATTTCTGTAAGTTCTTCTGGAGTGGGATTTCCGTCATCAGTTTCTGACAATAAACAATTCATTTAGAAGCTGCATTTATCTCAGTATTTCAGCTAGCATTTCAATTATAATTTCTGTTAGTTTAATGTCATGTTAAGCTGCCTAAAAACTGGCTAGCGGGTCATTTGGGATTCCTTCAACAATCTATAAGAAATGTTTTGACGCTGTGGCCAGAAGTGTAGGGAATGTGTTGTGGGCTACATCACATTTTTCCTAAATAAATCTTCCAGATGGGTTTTGATATTTTTAGAGAGTCTGCAGATTGGTTCAAAATGAAAACTGCATATGGAAATGCATTAGTAGAATATTCTATTCCCAAGTTTCTGTACATTAGTGTCTAAACCTCTGTATTATGCTGAAGCATCTTTTAGTTAGCAGAGCACGTTCATAATGTCTATCTTCTGTGCTAGAGAGAAAAAAAAAAAAAAAGCCATCTTTTGTTATTCCATGAAATATTTTTTATTTTTTCCTGGAGGAATTTGAAGCTCATTCAGGTATATTCTGGTGATGGTGGAAAGATCAACAATATTCTAAAAAATCTGGCCTCCAGAATGAAGAAACATAGGGAAATTTCCTTAAAGAAAACAAAAGCAACAGTTAAGAAGCTGTTTACATGACATAATTCCATTTCAACCACTGTATTCATTAACTTGTGCTGGAACTGAGAGAAAAAGGTCTTCTGCACCATTTTAAATTGCTACAAGCCTTGGAACCATGCAGAACTCCCGAGTGCACTGTGGAGAACCTCTTCATTTCTCTGTCTCCCTGCAGCCACTTGTCCACTCACTCTGAATCTCAGGTTGATCCTCAAATGTATCATTATCTACTCAGAACATATATTAGGTGGATTAGGGCAACATGTAGAAGGATTTTGGCTTCACAAACTTGTAATCTAGGTAACTATAAACCATTGCAGCATTATTTCAGTCTACATCCAGGCCTAAAAGCTTTCAGGAAAAAGGACTGTAATTATGCACAGATATTCCTGGAAAGATCTACTACTCCACTAAAGAGCAA
This sequence comes from Nothoprocta pentlandii, assembly GCA_013398315.1. NCBI lineage: Eukaryota > Metazoa > Chordata > Aves > Tinamiformes > Tinamidae > Nothoprocta > Nothoprocta pentlandii. The sequence goes on along the minus strand of VZSG01001455.1, from coordinate 59,240 downwards.
GGACTAACTCTAGCAAATTTTATGTCAAGCTCTTTTGTTAATTGATAAATAAATATATATTTTTAAAAAGGCATAGAAATTACTTTAGGGCACTCATCTTTCCAAACGGCTAGCTTGAGAGATAAACAACTATGGATAATACATCTATAAATGGTTCTATTTAGGAAAATACAGTTTTCCCGCTTTTCCTGTCATTTATCTGTGTTTGTCCTTCTGGGATTCCAAATGCAATTACTGATCTGCATTGCAACAAGAATAATATTACCAAATAGATCTGTTCTTCTTGGAGGAGAAGGTTATGGGAATGGAGAAAATGTGAATAAAACCAAATCTAAGCTCTTCCCTGGATTGTAAGAGAAAATATTTTCAAGAGCTGGCCAGAGAAAATCCTTCTTTAAGTTCATAGAGCTCTACTGTATAAGTGATTATTTTCTGACAGTATACAATTATGTAAGCATTAAAATGTTATATATTCAGTATTAACATCCAATTAATATGAAATTTGCCATGCAAAGAGCTCAGAATCATTATAATATGAAAATCAGAGAGGTCACATTAGCCACAGGAAATATTTCAAAAGTTTTAAACTACAATTTTTTTTTTTTGCTGAATATGGAATGAATCCTTACTCATGAGCTCTCTAGGGGAAAATTAAATTATGACTTCTAAGTTATAAAAGAGAAACTTTCTTAAAGACATTCAACATTCTTGGCATTTTGGTCTGAAAAGTCTCAATATTTTAAAAAGTACATATGAAAAAATTCTGAACTTCAAAAGGTCTGAAATATATGAATCCAATTCAGATCCTTTATCTATGTGAATGCTTAGGTTCATTTCTTAGATCTATGCCTGTATTAATGGAAGGTGGATACTAAAGACATTCTTTTTTCTTGCCAGTTCAGAGAGCAATTCAGACAATCAATCTTTTGATTCTATCAGAGCTTCTCATTTTATTTGCGTCTGTCTGTGTAAAAGTGTATTTGTATGGTAGTTTTTGAAGGGAGAGCTGAGGAAAGAGAACGCAACAGCCTCAAAACGAAAATCTATTTCAAGATCGACTATTGAAGAAAGTCAGTTTCAAAATCTTTCCATTGGTTTTAACAAAACTTTCTTTACATAGTATTTTCATCTCCAACATGAAATATCTGGCTGGAACACAAAGTCCAAACTCCTTTTGCTGTCCTTCCTTTTCTTTAGCTGGAATGAAATACTGTGCCTAGGGCACTGATGTTTAACATGTGATTCAAACACTCATCTGAACTGTTCAGCGCAGCATCTCCAAAGTGAGACTCCCAGGTCTCTGGTGCATACCCACCACATGACAGTCCTGCAGGAATATGAATTCTCTCTGACATCAGAGCAAATTCCGTGAGTTTTGCTCCATGTTTGGGGAAGGTCTAATATTCTGAGAGAATATTAAAAAATGTAAAGCACAAAAACAGAACTTTTTTTTTTTTTTTTTTTTCCCTAAACTGTTTTCATACGCATAGTATGGAAAAAGCAGTAGGAATTTTCAGGCTGTGGAGACTGCTACTCTAAAAAACGCTTTGCAAATGTGTTTAAGCTAGAGAGTCTTTAGCATGAAAGACCTTTATAGGAGCTCATATTGCCACAAAAACTCATCAAAAATGTCATTAGTATTACTGTAAGATGTGTTAGTGTTGTGTTGTATTTCTCACTTTTAGGTAAGGATAATGTTTTTAAAATTTCTTCCTAATAAAACTGCTGAGCCATTCCCCCTTTTCAAAAAAACAGAATTTTGAACTGAGGGTCAGAGTATATTGATCGTATTAGATGTCTTCAGTTCCTTTGTGATACTGGGCAAAATGTAGGGTTTTTTATTTTGTTTGTAACTCAGTTATGCATCTGTAATGGTAGCTCATCTTTGCCTTACTTATGTAAATTTTAATTTGTTCATACTGCAAAATTTTAGTACAGATATCACAGTTGCACAATAGATCCTCAGTATCACTTGAACCTTATAAAATCTACAGAAAAGGCACTGTGTAAGCATTGTAGTCTTCTACTTTATAATGCAATATTTTGTGAATACAAATCATTGAATTGTACATATATGACAGTATTAATAGTATTTCTCCATTACACCGTGTGCTCAGTATTCACAAATGAATGATTTTTATAAAAATCTGTCTCAAGAAAACATTACCTGAGTTGCTTCTCCTTAAACAAATACATACAAAATACAAAAAATCCATATAGAAATATGTATGCTTGTACAGAGTTCTGATTTTCCTACTTCACTCTTTATCTATTGGACTTTCATTGCATCTTTTTTGTTTAAGTATTTAATATTTTCATGGGTATAGTAATATGTTAATAAATTAGGAAGATGTTTTTCTTTCTCATGCTTATTGCTGAAAATATATTCAAACATAACCAGGCTGCAATACTTTATTAAAAATAATTCACATTCACTCCAGTAAAACTGTGATTTATGTTTCAGAACTTCTGGAGTCTACCATTCTGTAGAAAATAGCAATCTTATTGTTTTGCACACTAGTGTTATTGCCTTAAAACATACAGCACTAAAGAGAAATGACATCTACCAGCTACAGTTTCTGTGCCTCTTTCCTCCAACCCAGTTAGAGCATAGCTGTCTAGAATATTGGCTTCTGCTATAGCCCTCTCCCTCTGATATCAATAATCATATTTATCAAACATAACCTGGCATTTTTAATATAAACTAGAGATTAACATTCAGTGTTCAATATTCTTTTCAACTTGTGCTGCACAGTTGCATTACCTTTCTTTTAATATTCTGCACAACCAGGAACAAAGAATCAAGTGGCTATAAAATATATGCTTTCCTTTACATTTTTGACATGGCATAGTTCAAACCTAATAATTTTGCAATCCTGCAACCATAGCAAAATTGTCTATCACAGTTATTCCTCTTTGAGAAAGTTCAACGCTTAAGCTGACGAATGTAGGGAAATGGGTCAGTCTGCACTACAAGTGTAACATTTTAGTAACCATTAAACTTAATATCATTGAAATATTTAAATTTAGTTGGAAGTTGAATGCTAAGATTAGTAATAATTTGGCTCTCTATAGTATTCTTTCTTCATTTTTACTTTCATAGCCTTTCTAACATGTACATATTCTTACTTTCTTTCTCTTTTCTCCCAACTTCTTATGTGTTGATAAAAGGTGTTTGAGTATTTTCGTTTTATAAAGACAAAGGAAGCTTAGATTCCAAATTTATTATAGACATATTTCTTCATGACAGTATCCAAAGTTCCATTCTATAGAAATGACTACAACACATCACTTCTTATTCCCTCAGTGATTTATATTGGAATCTTAAATAATAATTATCTTTTGGTGGGATCCCTTCATATTCTTTTTTCTTTTTTTTTTTTTTTTAGATTAAAATGTTATATACTATTATCTTGAGATTGGCCATAAAAAGACTTTTTCTTGTTTTTAAATAATATGAAGTACTGTACGCATGTTATATAAGCAAAATTTGAAATGTTTATTGACTTTACAGGTAAAAATATTCTATTTCACTGTATCGCCTTTTATCTGTAATAGAGGAATTTCGTCAGGGGCATAACAGCATCCCAGTTGCCATCAGTTGCACAAGAGTAACCAGCTTAGATATCTGTCTTCATCTTACATTTGTGATTGAATAATTTTACAGAAAATAGAATAAAGGAAGAAATAAAAATAGGCTTCAAAAAAGACAGTATGTCTTTTTGATAAAATGAGGCAGAATATAGAAAGAGGCAGAAAAGATACAAGAGTAAAATAGAATGTGTTCTGTTTTAGTGCAGAATTAATTACTGTACAAGAGGAAAGGCAGGGAAAAATCAAGATGATTCAGTTTCTAGTAAAGTTCTGTTATTTAAACAAGCCAAGTGATAGTATCAAATCTAAATAAATATCTATATCAATATCAATATATATACTAGATACCAAAGATATATCTATGTCTATGTCTATGTCTATGTCTATGTCTATGTGTATGTCTATGTCTATGTCTATCTATGTGTATGTCTATGTGTATGTCTATGTCTATGTGTATGTCTATGTCTATGTCTATGTCTATGTCTATGTCTATATCTATATCTATATCTATATATGTAAAATATAGATATAGGCTGCCTATGTATGTGTATATATATACACACATATATATATAAAGGAGCCTAAAGGAACATATATATACATATATATATATGTAGGTTGTGGAGTCTCCTTCTCTGGAGGTCTTCAAAACCAGCCTGTGCCCCGTGCCATGTGCTCTAAGTGTCCCTGCTGGAGCAGTGTGGTTGGACTAGATGATCTGTCGAGTTCCCTTCCTACCTTAATCATTCTGTGTGTGACTTTGTGTGAAAACATATTTCTATGTGTACCATTGTGCACCAAGAATAAATCTCAAGCACTTAATTTCAGCAAATGTTTCATTATGTGCCAGAGGATCAAATCATGTTATGTTGCGGAGGATCAAATGGACACCACCACACGTTCAATGTGATCAAGTGAATGCCAACTTTATTAGCGCGCACACAGCATTAAATAGCCTTTCATACGTAATCATGTGTGACCGATCGGATTGGTTACAGCTAGCTTGCTTATGCATATCTATAAAAGAACTTAGTTGCTATCATCTTGCTGACCATGCGGCAGTTTCTTAAGCCTTGCAGTTTCGCTGCACCAGCATGTTGCCTTCTGTCTTGCTTTCCGTCTCGCCGAGTTACTGTGGTGGACCCGGTTACGAAACATCAATCATGACTGTCTCGCCAGCAAAGGCTGGATTGCTCACATGACCATTCTCTAACAAGAACTCCCCCACAATGTTAATATAGCAGCATTTGTTTCAAAACACCCAATAGATTTTTAGTAGCTATTTAGTATTTAGTATTTTTAGTAGCTATTTAGCAACTGCTAATTATTGTAGTACAATTATCACAACATGGTTTTCGACATATAACTAAGAATGATCTCTTTTTCAGTCACTGGATTTTTTTTTTCTTATTACTTGTTTCTCATATTCATATTACGGTAAATCAAAGGTGAAAATTTTTTTTATGGGGAAGATGGTGACTTTATTTGAGGTGCCAGGCACGTCATAAGGAATCTTGGAAACAAAAATAAACTATGTGATTTATGTGCATAATGACAGAAAAAGATCCACCTTTCAGCCATCAAACATAAGACAGAGGAAAGCTGAATCAGTAATGTGAGATTTCCAAGGCTTATATATATGTATGTATTAACAGACTTCTTTACCTTCTTTGATTTTAGAGTTTTCCTTTAAATGAAGTTCAGTTGAATGTTAGAAACCATCTCAGAAACTCAGGCTTCTCCCTGTACTGCAGTTTTAAGTGGTACTTTTGTTACTCTGCCAAGATATTAGATATCTGAGCTTAGGTCTCAGAAGCAAATCCCCTTCATGCTATCATGAAATCCTGTTGCTGTAGCACTAAAGAAACCTAAAGCATCAATTGAGGCTTCAATATTTCAAAGATAACAATGAAATTAAATTTCCTCTACCATCTTTCATACTTTAGCTGTGAAAACTGGTGTATGGATAACACTATATAAACATCAGAGAGAAATCTCATGAAAACTAAGAAAGTTCCTTACCGGCTTATGTGTGTACAAGCCTAAATTTCTAAACTTTTATACAGTCTATATAAACCAGAATCTTCATGTGATCTTAGAATAATTGGATTGATAGCACACATCTTAAGCAGAAGACTAAATACTCATGTCCAAACTCATGTCAACGAATCTTGACAAAATTTAGCTGGGTAAAATATTGATTATTTGCATATCTTTGTGGTAAAAATGTCTTGTCCTAAAACTCAGCGTAAATCAAACACATTAAGAATTTGGAAGTTTCAAGAAATAAAGGCTTGAAAAATTATCAAAACTTATCTTACAGCTTTGTTCTATTTTACAGTATAGTTAAACTTTACTGTCTTCCCTCTTCTAAAAACTAATCTTATGAAAACACAACTGAATGTACTAAAAATTAATACAGTTAGTATGATACCTATTAAAATAATGTCAAATGTACCAGAGATGCTATTCTTATCAAGTCCATATACAGTCCATACAATGATGGCTTAAATTTTTCATAATTTAAAGCATTATAAAATAAATCTGTCAGCAATGATATGATCACTAGCCCTTCTGAACCTCTTGACTTTTTTCTCTTTGACTTGTCTTTGCTCCTTCAAGGATATGGGACTTGTATGGCAATAGCAAAATTCATTAGACACTGATTACCTGCCATTGCCTTAATTTGAGGTAAATTTGGCCATACTCTGATAATAAGATTTTCAGAATTTTTGAACAGCTTTATATTTGTCTGTTTATTTATTTTAATAGTGAATATAGAAGAATATGTCTAGAAAATTAATTAGAACCTAGATTTGACCCGATACATTACAGAAAAACATTCATGGTTTATCTTTTGAATTCGGAATCAAAGAACAACAGATCTATTTCATTTCATTCAATGGACTTTTGTTCCAAAATTTATTAAATTGCTGTGATATTTTTGTATAAATGTAAGAATTAACTTAGAAAAGAAGAAAAACTTTGCTAGAATAAGCAGAACTTAACTTCAGCAACTTTAGAATGAAAAGGTAAGATTTGGGAATAGCTGGAAGGCTTTAATATTTTGTTATGTTCTTTCCTGACAGAGACTGAGAAAGTTTAAATCTCTGAGTAAGCTTTGATTTCTTATATGGTAAACTTGCATAAAAAGCTGAGTTCTAGGGCCAAATTTCTATTCCAGAGACTATCAGTAATTCTACTCAAATATTCCTATCAGATGTAGCAACACTCCCATTTTGAAGAATAAGATTCATGTGACATAATGTTTGTTTCAAATTATGATGAGTTAAAATCATCTGGACACAGAGCTAATTAATTCTTAATTCAGTTACAATCCTAGGATGAACTTTGCCTTTTTCTTTGTTTCTCAAGGCCTAAAATGTTTCTTTTCCTTCTTTGATTTAATATCAAGGATTGCAGTTTGCCTATAATAGGTGATAATTTGCTAACTTTATTTCACCTTATTCCACATTACAGATTAAAGTACAACCCTCATCTTTTTGTTTGTTCTTTTCTTCTGTTCAAATGAGTTAATATATGATCTTTAAAGGCATGTCCTTAATATTATCATTATTATGAAGCCATCAGATAAAAGAGGCTTAGATAAAGCCACAGACTTAACAGCTACCTAATCAAGCCACGGCAGATACTTAGAAAAGTGTGTGTCATCCTTTGTGTAAAAAGCTAATATACCAGAAATTAAATTTCTTTTCTTCTCTGGCTTGTTTCTAGGCTAGTAATCTTTACAACAACAAAGAATGAGGAGGATTTGTAGCCAGCCCCAGAGAGCCAAATTAAACAATGCCTACTGCAGTATGGTCCATCTTTTCTTGTCTGGGTTGTTTCTTTGCACTGAATATTATCCTTCAATCAAAAGGCAGCTCTGCCAGCCTAGCAAGACCTGACAATTAGAGAGCTGAAATATAGGAGATATTCCTTCTTGGTAAATAAAGAAGGAATTCAAGATGCTAAATCAAACAAACCAAGGAAAACGTGTGTTCAGAATTTTAACAACTATCGTCTGCCATCCTCACTCATTTCCAGGGAGAGTGAGGATTTTAAAAGAAAAGGGCTAAATAATGAAGAGATTGGTGTCATATCAAGAGGAAAGGGGTAACAGGGAATTAGTCTGAAGACATCCCATATATGAAAAAAAAAAAAAAAAAAATCCTAAGGAGTTTGACAGAAAAGAAGGCTCAAAAGATGTATTTATTTGAAAATCTTTGTGTCAGGGAGCTTTTGACAAGCAGGACCAAAAGGACTAAGGGAAGAAATAGTGCCAAAACAAAGAGAATTCGTGATTTAGTGTGGTGTGTGCTTAATATACAGCATCTGTTCTTGCCGATCAGCACAGTCCTTACAGATAAACATCAAAAAAGTGTTCTCCTTGCAGTCTTGAGTCTTCCCTCAGATCTTAATTAACAATAATGTTTTCCCATTCTATGTTTATTAACAAAAGATCTAAAAAGATCAAGGAACCTCGAGTCTATTATATCAGTGACCCTGTAATTCCCCCGACAGATGTGTTTGGATAGTCTAATGGGTCCCATCTGATCACAGGCACATCAACGGTTTACAGATAATACTTTCATCATACATTGGTTGTGGGCCTATTCTATCTCACCTTATCATGTAAAATATTCAGAGTACTTAGAGATAAAGCTCTGAAGCATAAATGTATTGAACTAGATACCCTTGACAGAACTGAAACTTGCTTTGAATTTACTTGTCACACCCTTCCACTAAAGCTATGATTTTTATTGTTCTTTATAAAACAATTGACTATAACCAATACAGTAAAGCAACACAGTAAAGCAAGGCACACACTTACATATGATTTTTCTCAAATGTCAGCAGAGCTTTGTTTTTATATGCAGGTATATGATTTTTTTAACTCCAAAAACAGAGTCCTTTCTGTTATTAACAATGTTCTCATGTGGAAATAGTTAAAGCTAGTTTAACTTTACTTACTTTTCTCTTTAAAATATAAGAAATATTCATTGAGCAAATGAAGTATTGCGTGTTTTCAAAGCTGTGTCTGTTTAATAATGATTAAATAATGATTACTCTCTAAATGAATATGAATGTCTTGTTGCTAACTACTTTTTCAGTAATGCCAAGTTTAATTATACAATTTACAGGATATAAATGACAAAGCAAGTAAATGAGCAAAGAAAAAGCAGGACTGATATGACATCAACCATATGGTCTACCAATGTTAACACATAGGCAATCCTAAATCCACAATAGAAATATTCAAAAGGAAAAGAAAACAAAACAACGTTTTAAGCTACTACTCCTTTCCCTACAGAACTTCTCATCTTTTCTAAAATATAACAAAATACATAAAAATATATCAAAATACATACAAAATCCTGAATTTCTCTATTCAGCTGCAGAAACAACACAGGGGATCTTGAGGCAGGCTTGTAAATTTCATTTCTGCATTGAAGAGCATACACCTTTGTAGATAACAACAATATTCTTTGCTCCTTTAAGAGGGTGCCTCTTAGATTTGCATAGAAATTTGTGGACACTCTTGTGTTTACGAGATACATCCTTATTTGGCAAATAAGTAAACTGAAATACAAACACTTTTAATTATATTATCCATGACATGATGGAGTTCTTTTGTTTAAAACTGCCTCCCAAGTATTTCTGGATGCTTATAGTAATTAGGGTAAACCTGTTTCCTGCCTATTCAGTTCTTAATATTCTCACAAGTCATGGGAAAAATGGTTACAACTTCTTTCTTTCTTTTGATATGAATTGCTTTTTTTCTACATGTATGATTTTTGGTAACCATGTAATTTTGCAGAGAAGACCAATCAATATTGATTTTAAGTGATTATCAACTAAGATTTTATTTTATGTATTTACCTAATTATAGACTTACGCTTACCATTGTCGTGATCTTTTCCGTAAGTAACTCCTCCAGATTTATATCATTATGAATACTTTTAGTGAAACATGATTGCTAAGCTTTTATTTTTTCCTCCCTCAAATGTCTATTTAATCCATTTATCTTAATAATAATATTCTTTTTTTATGTAGAGGATACTTGAGAGTGAAGATTGGCATTTTCACAGAAATTAGAACTATGTCATATTGCATTAAGCACATTATTCAGCAAAACACACTTACTTTTTCAAACTCTTTTTTTTTTCTTTTTTTCTTTTTTTTTTTTTGGACCAAACACCTATTTCCTTAACAAAATTTTAATTTAGTTATCAAGGAAATGTCTACAACAAGAATGAAAGAATAAAACTTTGGGTTCTGACTTGTGAATGAGCATATTTATGCCCCTGTTACTTTTTTCATTTCATTCTAGATTTCTCCTTAAAGCTGTAAGATTAGTTCAGCTGTTCATCTGACAACTTCTGGACAATAAAAAATCCCTAGTTTTTTTAGAAAGCCCAAGTTCTTTTATACCTTGTTATAGTATTTGACATCCAGGATGCATGGGGGAATACATCTCTATGTGTGCGTGCAAGAACATGTGTTCATATATTCCTGTAGCTTACTTCACAGTTTACTGGCATATAACTTAATCCTCACACGTGGGCAACTAAAATGATTTAGGACATTGTAGAGTGTCCAGAATGTCTGGATGGTGTTGGTAGAGGTGACATAGGACCTTTAAGTAACTCTTTTGAGCTATGTCTAAAAAACAACTGGAGCTGAACCAGAAAATTCTAGGACATCTCATGGATACAGGCAACCAAATTGAGTTTTACAAGTTCAAGGTGGAATTCCACTTTAGATTAAGACCCTACTTGTAAATATCTACTTGTTAACTAGGCATTTAAGGTGTCTCATTAAAAATAATAAGGACCAAGGACACCATTTCATTCTTTAAATGTAGACATCTCTTGTCATTTTGGTTTAAACAGATTTCCTGAATTCTCAATTTCACTAAGAAAATATAAAAATTTCCTATAACTCCTGTGGCATATCTACTATACTGGAGAAACATTTTGGATTTTCTAGGGCATTGCAATTGGCACCAGGTTCCCATATCTTTAGACAGTTGAATTCCACTCTTACTTAATATAGCCAGTGGGGCTTAGAGGGTGACTCAGCTCACTACACAGCAGAAACCAACTGGTTAGTTTGCAGAATTGCTTTCTAGGTCCTACTGATGGTATGGATGAAAGACTTCTGTTGCCTATACATAGGTGTATGGTGACACTTTAGTCTCTCTTGGGCATCCAGGACATCAGAATCAAGCTGGCAGAAGTGACAAAAAATCCATGTGAAATCCAGGCTGAAATGGAGCTAGAGACCAGGCAGTATATTCAAGGACATTTCACATAATGTGATATAATTCTTGTGCTTATGTGTGGTTAACCTTCAACTCAGTCCTGTTTTCAATATTTTGTGTTTTTAGAAGAGTCAGTCCATCTGAATTATTTCAGAAGTCTAACAGTTTTCTCTCTTACTAGAAGATGAATATTAGCTATGGGACAATATATATTGTCTCTAAATAAGATCCTATAACTAATATGTAACAAATAATTTTAAGGTTACTTTTAAACCTTTAACTTCCCTAGCCAAATATGATTTCATGATCTGCTGAACCCAGGAGACTGCTGTAAACATATCAGTAAGAAATATATATAAAAAAATGTAAATATTTTCCTTTTTTTATTTTAATATAAAATATCTACTGTTATCCACAAATTTAGAAGGTGATTATTTATTAAGGAAAAAATATTTACAGATCTCCACAGAATCATAGAATAGTTAAGGTTGGAACGGACCTCTAGAGAACATCTAGTCCAACCTTCCACTCCAAAAGGCACACCCAGAGCACATGGCACTGGGTGGCATCCAAGCAGGTTTGGAAGACCTCCAGAGAAGGAGACTCCACAACCTCCTTGGGCAGCCTGTTCCAGTGCTCTGTCATCCTCACAGTGAAGAAGTTCCTCCTCACATGGAGATGGAACTGCCTATGTTTCAACTTACACCCATTGCCCTTTGTTCTGTCACTGGCCACCACTGAGAAGAGCTTGGCACCTTCTTCCCTACAAAAAAAAAAAAAAAAAGATATGATAAAATAAATTTAATCTGAAAATAGAAGCCTGAAAAATTGTGATTGATTCGTAAGATCACACAAGTTGCATACAACTGACCCTGAGTTACATACTAAACTGTCCTTAAAATCTAGCTTTGATCACAGAATAATTTTAATATATTCAATAATTCAAGAAAGTCCTTAGAGATATCAGAGTATGTTGGTATGTTTCTTTTTTTTCTCACCTATATTTTAGTGGTATATAAGCTTTCCACTCCCATATGTCATATGAATCTTTTATTTTTGCCTGTTCTCATGAAAGTTAGACAGTATTAGAGACTGTTATTTGGAAGAAGCAGAAAATCAAAGCAATTTTCAAATAAGGATTTTTTTCCTTAACATGAAGCCATAAATTAAAATTCATTTCAAACTATTGCTTGATTTCAGAGAACATTTTATCTTTGTAGAAGAGAAATCTTGGAGCACAGGAATTTGTTGTAAAGTTTTTGTATTTTTTTTTGAAAAGGTTAGATTAGAAATTCAAAATTATCCAAATGTAATTTGGAACTTTGGAATACAGGAAAAACCACATTATAGGGGAGAGTAGATCTCTCATTTGATGTATATTTCTGGTCCTTGAAAAGAATGAATAAATAATGGAAACAATGCCCTCATCAGTTGTTCATGACATGAACTGGCTAATATTATTTATATTTCCTTACTGATAGAATTTCAGAGTTTGAGGAGTAAAATTAAAAATATTGCTACTGTCAAAGACCAAAGCAGTCTGAATAAGGCTTTCTCAGATACCCCAAATTTTCATCTTTTTCTGCTCTGGAGACTGATTTACAGCTTCCTTGGCGAAGTTCCATGCAGGCTTATAGAGTCACTAATGAACTGAACATCTGTGAAGTGCTGTAATTGTGGAATCTCATTCTATCAATCCTCTATATTTTTTCTCATCTTGAAATGTCACTAAGTCAAGATGATTTTGACTTTAGAAAGTATCATGCAAGTTCAATATTCAGTATTACAAATTGTTCTGCTAACATTCAAAAAAAAAGTTTTACACTCTTACTTAAGAATTGTACTTGTAGAGAATTTAAATATCTGAACACTAAGTGTGCTGGCAAAAGTACCATATTCCCTTATTCTCCTTTATGTAATGCTAAAATCTCAAATCTAAAAAATACTAGAATAATCTTTCTAGGGATGACCAAAAGGTGATATTTTTTAAAAGTTCCTTTTTGAAAAGAGCTCTTACAAAGAATCTAGTTGGCCATCAATTTCTAGAGGATTTTGCTGTGATATTGGTTTTGAAAAATGTCTTCACATATAGTGAAAAAGTGATGAAGCATAAAACAGTATTCCTGAGAACACAGTGATAATAACAGGATGCTTTGAACAGAGTGCACTAGACAAGTACTGACAAGCTTATTTCAGCTGGTGCATGAATTCAGTGACACAAAACATCTGAAATGTATCTCTTAATTGTTTACATCAGATTGTGTCTTATCATCAATATTTATAGCTCTGGACATCACCACAGAGTAAGCAAGTACAACAAGTAAAGTGCAATAGTACGAAGATGTTAGGTCTACTGACTATTTATGTAACTATTCATCTGTTCATATATGGTAAGCCTAAGTATATAACATCTCAATTCTTATTTTCATTTATGAAACTACACACTAAATAAATTCAAATTATTAAAGGGAAAACAGTAGAGTGGCTAATGATGAGGAATATTGTGAAGTATGCTACAATTTATGTAGTATACTAAATAACTAGTACCAAAGTCTCTGTTCATATAGAAGATGTTCAATTTTTAAATTAGGCATTGAAAAATAAATATAACAGAAAAAATAAGTCAATATTTATGTCAATTTATGGTAAACAAATGGTAATTTTTTTTTAAGTTAGTCACATTCGGATAGCTAGAGCAAGCCATATCTTATCTTTTACCTAATTTAGTAGTCAGTGTTCTCATTATCTCTATAAAAGTCTAACACCATTTTGACTCATATTATTTTTGTCCTTGAAATCATTTAAAATTATTTTTACTGTCCTAAAATTTGCTGATAGTTCTGTGGGACAGATTAGTCGTAACACCCAACCTAATTGATTTCAGTCATTTAAAGTAAATTGATACCAGCTTATTCTAAATAAATGAGGCTAATATTGGTAAGTTTTAGATCTTTCAAACAAATGAGCAAAACACCACTAGTCTTTTATTTGTATGTATTTAATTTGGGGTCCATCTAATACTTTAATTTCTTTCAAGTTTGATTATTAAAATAGAAAGTAAATATTAAAATAGACTTTCAAAACCTGCCATCTATTGTATAAATACATGTTCTTTTCTCAGATGAAAAATAGTCATGTGCATAGGATGGGCAAAAAAATAAACCAGAAAAGGATGATCACTAAATATTTATATTAGATCATCAATTGGCGAGTCTGCAGTTGTAACCTCTGAAGAAAGAAGAGATAGTTACAAAAGATGAGTCCCTCAAATGATCTTGCACTCTCACCCTAGATCTTATAATTGTCTTTTTTTCTCAGTATAAAAAAAAAAATCCAAACCAGTTAGTAGAAGTTATAAAGTAAAGAGACACAACAAACATTTGGGGCAGAGTAAGATTTAGAGCCTAACATCTTTTATAAAACTAACTGAAGTCAGGCAAAAGTTTCAAAAGATAGTAGAAATGTGCAGCTCCATGTACAATTCCCACATTTGACAGAATATGCATTGATTCATAGAAAATTAGGTCAACAAGGAAGAGATATATGTGGAATGTCCAACTGTGGAATGTCCAGCTTCAGATAAAATTAAGACATTTCAATGGTCTTATCTACAATTTTGGCTTATGGTTACAATTATTTACAGAGTTGAAAAATGTGAAATCTTCCTTTTGCAGGCATTGTCAGGAGAGACAGTTAAGAAGCCTTAGTCAAATTGTTTATTACTTGAATAGAATATTTGTGTACCTTAAAAATATTGCTTTCAGAGAGACTGTTTGTAGAGGCCTGCTTCAAACTGTAGAGCCAACAGCTTCTTCAAAAATGTGGTGAAGATATTATGCTATATTTACCACAGTAATGAAATTACATTCACGGAAACATGTGATATGTAACTATATGCAACCAAAGTTCTTCATTTCAGAAGAAGAAAATCTAAGACTGCAAATGAACTGGATAGTGAAATTGGAGTAAAATAGACTAGAGAAAAGTAGACTATAAGAAGGTCTCACAGTTTATTGCCCAAAGTTGGGGAACAATCATTAGTCTCGGGCATATTGAGGAAGAGAAAGGCTTCTGAGCTGATTGCATGGAAATATCAGAAAGAATATATAAAGTAAATAAAGAGCTTGAAAATAAATTAAAAAAAAATAGTGAAAGTCTTGGTTTTTAGAGGCCAAGAAAGTGCAATCAAAGAGAAAACTGAAAAAAACCAAGCTAAAAAATCTTATCAAAATTAAGACTTAGATCTTATCAAATATCATATTACAGATATGACTTCTTGTCATATAAATTAAAAGATAATATACAATAAAGAGGCTCAAAAGGTGAAGTATAAATTTAACTTAACTAGAACTAGAAGTGATTTGCGTGAAAGTGTCTGGAAAGGCTGAGTTAAGGCTGAGTGCTAGTGGAATAAAGAACGTGAAAGAAGAGCTTATTGCATCTAGTGGAGATGAGAAAAATATTAACTAATTTAGATTGCAGATGTCATAATTGCACCTCATATCTCACAGATGACTAAAATTGCAGAATGGCTACAAAGTATGCTATAGATATTCTTTTGTTAAAGTTTGCATGGTATGATGGGAGAAGATCACCGTTGCACATTTGTTTATGAAACAAAAGCAAAGCTAGAAGGTATTATTGGTAAAGATAGCATATAACACTTTAAAAATAACAAAAGAGCCTAAGGACTTTTTCATAATAGAATTGATTTTTAGCCTGCATTTAGGCATAAGTGTAGTAACATACCTTGCATAAGTGTAGTAATATACCTAGTCACTGATATTCAAATACATTTGTCTCATTGAAAAACTCCAAGTAGGGTGCAGTCACTGCACTGTAAAATATCTGCAATAAAATGAGATGAGCATCTATAAATGCACAAGTCAAAACAGGGTTATCCTTGAGATGGAAATGGCTCTAGTCAGGATCTTTTCTCCATTGACTCTGTGCAATTTATTATAATCTTTCTGTATGGCCGAATCCAGCAGAGTTTCTATGCTGTACTTAAAATTGACTTGATGTTTCCACCATAGTACTTTTTTATTGATTTTTGTTTCCCTGTTATATTCATCTTATCCTCAAATTAGGCACATACATTTTGAGTTTTATAGTCTTCAATCTTACATCTCACCCTTCCCACACTTCCTTCTAAATCAGTTCACTAGCGCTTAGCGGTAAAATAGATGTTTATTATAAATTGGCTTAGCATTTAGTGTTATTGAAACTGCATATGGAGAGAGGAGGTAAATGCAGTGTTAACACCACCTATGTCACAGTTAAAAGATATGCATATATTTTTTTTTGTTTAAAAAAATGTAATACTTTAAGTGGTACTCATTCTAAACATTAATGTTATTGAATTAAAGATATATTCATATGATTAAGAGAACTGTGGTGTATATGTAACATACTTCAGAATCTCCTTCTTCTCTACTGAAACCTACAAAACTAAAGACATATTTTCATTAACTCCACTAAGGTGGTTAGAAACTATGATAAAAATGCATATAATATTATACACAATAATATCACTATTATGCACTGTTTATATTGTTTTATATTACTATTACTTAAATTGCTTACCCAAAAGAAAAAAAGATGCTTCAGTTCTGGGCTTTTCCTCCATTCAGGCACTCATACCAGTTTTCATCTGACTGTGAGACTAAGTTCAGTAAAATTCAGGGAATGAAGAGCACCTTTATTCTTCCTGTTGAAGCTGAGCCAATCTACCACCAAGAATACCAAAAGCAGGGGAAAAAAAGGAAGCAGACAAGTAGAAGATTAATTTTAACCTGTGAGATGGTAGAAAACCAAAGAAAATCTACTAACAAAATTCACCATTTCTTCCTTCAATCTGAGACAGAAAATGTATATCCTAGTTTGAGATCTATGACTGAAACTACTCTCTGTCTTCTTTAATAACTGCTTGCACCTTGAGCCGCTTTCTTTCATATGTTTTGGCATTTTAACAATAATGAACCACAAAATAATTTGTTTTTCTCTTGTTAGTAACTACAACTTTGTTGCAACTGGCTAGTGGGTGCATATTACTAGCTCTGTATTCTGTGTATGAATGGTTTCCTATCAGTCCACTGAGACAGTGACTTCATTTTGGCTAAGTCTGATTTGAACAAGTAGCTGAGAAAGTCCAAACAGCTTCTTTATATCGAAGCTTTCCAATTTGTACACCTATGAGACCTATGGAATTACTTCTCTATGTCCAAAAGGCTGGCTGATGACTGATTCTCTTAGAAAAAATGAATCCATTGATGTTCCCATTCTTTGAAAAAAATATTTCCCAGTACCCCCAAACAGTTTATTTGAACATTTTTTTTTCCTATTAGACTTCTCTTGGGTTGTGATTTTTCAATCTAGAAATCTCTGTAGATCCGTGGGTAATACCATAAGTATTTGTAGGGAAAAAAAAAAAAAAAAAAAAAAAAAAAAAAAAAAAAAAAAAAAAAAAAAAAAAAGCTTACTCTTTTAGTAAATATTTCATGGACAACATGAAGTAACATATTTCTTAAGGTCTAAGTTGAGCCCAAAACAGTGCCTATATGAATATTTCAAGACTTAAGAACTATGCAGGATTTCTAGCTTCTATACAAGGAAATTCCCTCTTGTGTGCATCATTAAACTCTGTGTGTGCAATGAGAAATACATTCCTGAACAAACCTGGGCAGATCCACTAGAAGATCACAGACATGCAGAAACTACTGTAAATTTGAGAATTTATTTCACTCAGAAGACTCTGACTGTGTTACAGGACAAAAAATCTCTTAAACATAAAGCATTTTAAACATAACTCAAAGACTGCTGCTATACAAGCAAGAAGGAAAAACTGTCATGAGACAAGTGCACATCAAAAAGGTTGATTATCTCTGTCTTCCCTTCTAGCGTAATTATTTCTGTTTATATTTTCTCCAATTTGGTAACATTCATTTTCTCTAGGCCTTTTATTTGTCTACGTTCTTGAAGCTTAAATGCCAAGAAAAAAGGCAAAAGCCTGCTGTTTTTGTTCTTCACAAGAATAATCCAGTTAAAGATAACCTTTAGAGATGGAAGGAGAAGTGCTAGGCTGAATTTGAGCCTCTAGAAGTAGGGAGGAAAGGTGCTTTCCTAAGTCATTGTTTAATTGTTTATGTCTTCTTTGTTTCTTAACATCATTAATTGAAAGTATACATTAATTGGTAATAAATTCAATTAGATTAAATTCTGAAATTCATGATTTTTTTTTTTGTGTGTGACACCCTCAATCAGCAGAACAGAGTGTCCCTTGTCCATGGTTCTGGTCTGATGGAGCTGAGACCTCAGATGATGTGAATATAGCTACCTGTGCAGACTGTGCCTTTATGTGGGTGGAAAGTGCTGTCCACCCACTAAAGCCATCCCTCTTAGATTTTCTGTCACTATGTGTTCTTGTGGCTACATCACTCTATGCTTCTCTGTGACTCGATCTCAAATTGATTGTGATACATGTTCAAGGCCAGATATTTCTTAAAGAATGAACTCAGTATTTAAAACACAAGTTTAAAAGCTATAGCTTCTATGGTAACAGTGCTCTGCTTAAATACTTCAACTGTCAGAGAGGCTGTGTCTGCTTGTGCCTATTAGGTGCAGAAATTTCTAAATCTTATTATTCAAATAAGTATACCCCTAGCGTGTCTAGCACATTACTATGTGAAACATGCTCCTCACAAATTGTTGTGTCCGTCTCTTACAAATTTTATTTGCAGCATTGCTTTCCATTATGTAATTACTCAGTAGTTAGAGCATGTCCCCAGGAAACCAACCTCTTACAACATTCATTTGCAGATAGAGATGATTCAAATATACAATTTCTGAAACATGGGGCAGTGCCTAAGAATCCATCCTCTTTCTACAAAGAAAATAAGTGGGTATAGGATTATGCTGCTGCTTCCTGTTCAAGCCTGTTCAAGATGGGCTATTGCACTGAAAGAGATGTAAGATTCAATAGGCCAGGAGAACAAATGAAGCATGGCTGCACTGAGAATGAGTGCAGTGATTGTAATGGACTAGTTACTTAGTAAAAGGGAGGCCTTGGTTTCCCCTCTAGCTTGTTTATACATTTCATATTTCAGTGACCAGATTAAAAAAAAGTCAAAACCGGTAAACTACAGAAGGATTTTTTCTTTCCCTTTCTATGCATTCTTCTCTTGCCCCATAAATCTTGTATTTCTTTTGAAATGTCAGCTGAATATTGACCCTTGCATTTTAGCCTTTCTCACAAAGCAAATGGGATTACAGATTGGTGCAGAGATTAAATTTGACTTGAACTATCTTCACAGGAAGTATTCTAAATATAGAGTGTAGACAGTTGTGACGGAACGAGTGGTGGCGGGTGTGAGTGACAAAATGCACCTCACTCATATGAAAGAAATAATAACAGGATTTATTAATATGGACAATGATTTCACAAGATTCTGTGGCAAGGTCACTTATTATTTACTACATGGAGGCTCAAGATAATACACAATTATCTTGGGATACCCTCCCGTTGGGTCACGAGGTTCAGATTGGACCCCCTTGCTTTCCAGGCTCCTTCTGATAGGAGTCTGGGTGCGGCTGGATCCAATCCTAGTCCCAGACCTGGTCAACGATTTATGACTAAGGGTTCTTGTGCACAGTTACAAAGTAAAGTTAAGGAAAGAGAGTGCGCTATATTCACTTACCACAAATCTGTTGTGGAAAGGGGAATCTCTCAACCTCAAGGAGTAACCTTGAGAGGCATCCCTGCTCAAGGGGAGATCCTGATGTGCAGCCCGCTGCCATGCCAGGAGAGCTCAAGGGTCTCTTGGGCTGTCCACATATTTATAGGATAAGATGATTGACTTATAGTCATTCTAAGTGGGAGGAGAAATCAGAATGGTGGCGCCTACCCGGATTAGATAAATTGCTGGTGGTTAGCAACTGAATAGGGTTGCATGTAAGGTACAGGCCAGGTTGAGCTGGGAAAGGAGCATATCTGTCACAGCAGTATCATATCACATCATGCTTTGGAAAGAAGTCAATTCCCTTGAAGAATATTTACAAGTACCAGCACCTTGATCAAGCTTTCATTCAGACACTGAGACCATGGAAAGACCAGTATTGGAGTTTAATTCTCATCTTTTTCTTTACTGATTAGTTCCAAATTGTTGGAACTAATTGTTGTTTTTGTTGGACTAATTGTTCCAAATAATTGTTGGAACAAATTGTTGGAACTAATGCTAAGATTTAATGATCACTTTTTCACAAGTGAATGATCACTTTTTCACAAGTGATCACTTTTTCACAAGTGCAGCTGCCTGTGCAGAACACAGCAAGAAGAATAACTGAGAGTCCAGAGTGCCTAAGCCACAGGAAGAGATTTCATTATTCAAGGAGGAAGTTTACAAGATAACAATGCAATCAATTGAACTATGCAATAGATAGGAACTGATTCAACAAACAGATTAAGAAATTTCAGAAAGGATCATTCCATATTCTGCATGTGGCTCAGTTAATTGAATTACCACTTCACATTAAAATTAAAGGACATGGTTAATTTCTATCTGACCCATGACTTTGGAGAAATTAGGACAACTGCAGTGCGAAAAATGTTAATATATGAATTTATTTTGCCACAAGTAATTTTTTTTCTTTTTAATTCTTATTTCTTTATTCTACCAAAAAAATCCTTGTTCTAGAAGAAAAAAATAGGAAATTAATATATTTACACTTAATAAATTTAATGCATAAATACATGATACATATATACCTAACCCATAATTAATACCTTTATCTTAACCCCACATATGAACAGAAAACACTTTTTTTCCACAGTAAAAGTACAAACAATTCTTTCTTTTCTCTTCCCCAGTCTCCTAAGTGTGTTGAGTCTGTGACAGTAAATGTTATAGGCGGCTCATTTAATGTTAGTGCAACTCCTTGCTCTCCTTCACTAAGTCTACATTGTACTGGACTTCTGTGATTAGTGAGGCCTGGCTGAGGCCACCTGGGTCAGTGTCTGAATCAGGCACAAGAAAGCAGTGCAGAGCACAGCCCCACCATGGCTGAGCTGGGCCATAATGATGGGAACAGGCTGAGTTCTGAATGGGTATTTGGCCAACAAGTCACAGTTGGCACTGGTGGGGCATGTGGCCAGGCAGGGGTAGGGCCGTGGCAGGGCTGGAGCTAGTATCTCTGTGTTCCAGGCTAGGGACTGGGATTGATGGCCCCAGGCTAGGCTGAGATAGAGGCCTGGGGCCATCAATCCCTGCATTGTGTTGGGGGGAGGCTGAGAGAGGCCCGGGGCGTCTGGCAGAACCCTACATAACTTCTGCAGTATGCTAAGGTTGGTTCAAGGCCAGAAGTCCTATCTGCTTTCAGAGTGTTGTCTTTATCAGGTCAGCCATGACATTAGACTGTTTTAAAGCGGGCTTGTACGGAAGGAATATCGGGATATTACAAACAGCCAGAGCTCAGTTTCTTCTTTTAGCAGTTTGATGACTTGAAAAATTTTAAGCCATAGCCATGGATATAAGAAACAGACATTTGCTTTTTATATATGGATTTTTTGATTATTCATGTTTTCCATATCAGTTGCTTAACATGCAAGAGTCATATGTTTCTGAATAAAAGGCACAGAATGTGAAAAGATAATTAGCCATGTGTAATTATCCAAATATACATATATATATTGCTTCTTTCCTTAATACATGAACTTCTGAACTGAGTATTGAACAAGGCAGCAGTGACTGATATATACTGATATAGATCTTATTTTTCCCACGCTGTACTTTATTTTGAGACAATTTGATATTACACTGTCCAAACATCTGGTCAGAGCTTGTAGTCTGGTACTGTATTGCTATACTGCTGCTCCTGGACACTTCCTCTTGACATGTTATACATAGTATCAGATAACAGGTATTTGGGAGTTCACATGACCGCTTAATCTGTCACATCAAATTCTCTAAACTGACACTGTAAGATAGATGTGGTGAACATCACCATGATTGCTTCTTATGTTCCAAGATTCAATATTATATGGTTCTAATATCTGATAAAAATCAGCTCATTTTTGATAATCTGCTTAGATACATTTAATTCCTCTTTCCAGGGCTCGTTTCATCCAGTTGCGGTGTAATGCAAAGTGCACACACCTTCTATGGAGCTGCTCTGAATCCATGTCACTTGGAAGTCTTCAGTTATGCAATATTTTCCTCTCAGCAAAAAGCCTTGGTTAACCTTAAGATTTTTATTATCTTCTCTTCTTACCCAGGATTTTATTCCTGACTCAGAAGTGGCTGCACTTCATAAAGACTTGTTGAGTATGCTTCTACCTAGATACATACCTGGT
Organism: Nothoprocta pentlandii; assembly: GCA_013398315.1. Classification (NCBI taxonomy): domain Eukaryota; kingdom Metazoa; phylum Chordata; class Aves; order Tinamiformes; family Tinamidae; genus Nothoprocta; species Nothoprocta pentlandii. The sequence continues at coordinate 37,032 of VZSG01001455.1, read as the reverse complement.
GGCTAGGAGATTTGTTGTGGGATGTGTAACATCACTCCTTCTAGATTGAAACTATGGATGAATGCTCTTGGCATTTGACTATTAAACATGGTAGTGCTGCTATCACTAATTATGATTGTTTACTGCTACCCCACTTAGATGTTGTCCTAGATTCCAGTCAGCCTGGAACGTAAAATTTCACATTATTATATTTGATATACTGATAAATGCTGAATAAGACTAAACTTCATGGATTATAATGTGCCTTTGCTTTTAGCTACTAGGTGCTTTATTTTCCTCTTTCCCTTTCCGTTCTCTGTACAATAGTACAGCACCTAGCATATTCATGAATATGTTGGAAAATTTGTCTCCAAAGCAGAAGTGACACCTCTTGTGATAGATATGTGAAATTGTTAGGCACCAAGAGTTTGAGCTTCTTATGCAATAATCTTGATACATAAAAGAGGTAAAATAGATATGCATTACCAATTTGATGGTTGCATCTGTTCCCTCACATCCCAAGATTAGTGCAGAATAGTTTATTTTTCATTTCAACTTGTCATGAGGTGTCCATCTTCTTGAGACATGGCCTACGTTTCGGACTGTCAACAATTGCTCCCAGGAGCTTGGGAACTGCTATTTACTCTCACTGTCATTTGAATCTTCTACTTTAATCCACCCTTGCAATAGATTGCAAACATCTGGCATCCAACAGAGCATGGTATGCTTTTGTGCCTACTACTGTAAAAACCAAGCAATAATAGCCCTACTTCTATACTTTTTTAAGTGGAATGGGCTTTTTGTATCCTACCTACCTTAGTCCCGTTACATTTAAAATTTTTCTAAAACACAGTCATTGGGTCTCCTTCTGTCTGGCTTCAAATCAATCTGGCAGATTCTAGAAAGCATATTTGCTAAAATATTGGATCAGCTAGAGGCACAGTGGCAATCATAATCATCATTTGAAATGTTTCCATCCTCAAGCAGCAATATACTTTTCCTTTCCCTTTTAATATGTCACTACAGTAGAGAGACACTTCGCTTCGCATCCTGGCCCTGATGTCTATTTGCTGCTCATTTTTCTATCTGAGATTAGTGTGGCTTTCACAAGGACTGCCATGATACATTAGAATCTATCCTTAACCAACCACTGTTTTTCTATTTCTTTAGCTTCAGCTTGCACAGGCATTATGTTGCAGTGATTGTTTTGATACTTCCCCAGAACAGGTAACTGCTTTGTAGATTTTTTTTTTTTTTCCTGTATTAGAAAAATCAATCACAGGCACTTCAGATTTGCCCATTAGACAATCATTAGGATTTTTAACATTATGTATGGATATGAGTCCTGTAATATTAGTATATGCTATCTGCTCTGATCTTCTCTTCTGCTGTCTTTGATGCCAAATTTTAAAACATATAACCAAAAATGCTAAGGTCTACTAGTCTTTTTCCATGAGCAACAGAACTGATAAAAAAGTCTTTTATTCACTGTTTCAATGCCTGAAAGGGTTTTTTTTTTTTTTTTTTTTTTTTTTTTTTTTTTTTTTTTTTTTTTTTTTTTTTCTCCCTTGGTAAGAAGTGTCACATGTATTGCAGTAGTTCCTCATTTTCAGTCTCAAATCTCATGGGGTACTTTAAATTTTTCTTTTATTTTTCCCTTATACTCCAATTTGTCAGCTCTGTAAAACCCAGTTCTTCCTTATACTGCATCCATGCTTATGTAGTGCCTATTTGTTATTTTTTTAACAGAAAATTCAACATTCCCTGTGCTCTGAATCTGACCACATCCCCTGCTTGTTCTGCTTATAGATGATGTCTTGTTTTACCAGTATATGCTCTTTCTTGCATTGGAATTCACAATGCTGAACAATTCAACCTTACTTTAAATAAAGTTCATTGGGCAATAAGAAGTTTTCTGATGATAAAATTAAACAGGTGTTTTATTAATTGCTCTCATCACACATGTACTATAACTGCTGACTGCTTCAGGCCACATAAAAACTCACTTGTCATCACCCAGTGCAAATCTTTCACTTTGTAGCCTGCAGGCTTTCTTCCAGCTTCCATGCAGATTGCTACAGGTGAACCTTTGAACAATCTGTCCTGAGCTTCCTAAATCAGTAAGTCAATAATTCTGATTCATTGTGGCTTAGCAGCTTACTTAGCCTCATCTTTCCTCTTGTGACCATTCTTCAGTTTCCACCCACTCTAGAAGGATCTTAGGTTGAACCATTATAAAGCAACATAAGTTGACTTGTGTAAAGTTCTTCTTGAGAGCAATTCTCCAATGGCTGGCTGTAGGATATGTGTGCCAAAGGGCCATAGCTGATGAAGAGAATTATTCAAGGGAATTTCCTTAGGGTGGTTCACAGCATGGTCATTTAGACCTGGAGTAAGAAGTCAGTGAAGATTATGACACTAAAAAAAAGCCCATCAGCCTTTGATCATGCAGCATTATGACCTCTTGATTCCTTTTTGTTCTCTAGAACAGTACAGAATTTCTCTGCTGGTAAGCAATTACGATATCTCACTATTTAATACATCTTGTAAATGTCATTAACACACTATCAGCTAGACATGTTAGGAAGGAGATACAATTTTCTGAGCTATTGACCAGTTTTGAGTCACAATTTATTTTGAGAAGATGATGATTGTAAAAGTATTGCCAATCTATCTTTTAAATATTATTGTACCTTTTTCTTCTAATTAATGTCTAAGAAGTATGACATTCTGTCTGTTTTATGTAACAGCAATTAGAGATGCGCTTGATCTACATATAAACTAAAGCTCAAGCTAGTAAGAGGATTGCAAACACTCCCCGCAGCAGCAAATGAAGTACATTGTATGGTTTAAAACCTTTACAAAATACAAGTTCAGTCCATCTAGATCTGCCAAACTAAAATCAGATCTGTGAATCTCCCCATATTTGACATTTTTAGATTTGGGAACCAACTACAAAGTGCTTAGAAAGCTATAGATTTCCACAGACTCTTTAAAATATTTGGAGTGTATATGTATGCATTTCTTCTTTTCCATCTGCTAAATGTGTGGCAGAATACCTTAGTAAAATTCAGCCTAAGAACACACAAAAGTTAGGTTAGAGAGTGCGTGAGTGAAGAACATGCTTCTACACAATGACTCTTGCTTCCACTTACTTTTTCATGTTTTGTTTTTGTTGTTGAATGGTTGCAAAACCATTTGGGTGGTAGAACAGTTCATTACCACAACACCCTTGCTAATTTGACTCCAGAGGAATTAGCAGAAAGTACCATTACTACAACTGCCCTTCTTGCAACAAAATAATTCTGCCATTGTCCTTACTCTAAAGAAGTGATAGAAAAATGGGCCAGATCTTGAATTCTTTCGTTTTACATTTCAGTACCAGAATATTATACTTTGTATTTTACTTTTCCCATTCTTTCTGAGCCTGCACACAATACATACTGGAGCTTCAATGTATTCTATACTTTATACTGCTCTGGACTATAGCTCACCTCCCCTTTTCCTCGTAGCTGTGAAATCTCTGTTCAAAGAGCTTTTCACAATGCTCTATTTGAGCAAAGAAATTGCAAACCACATTTTTCAGCCTTCTCTTAAATCCTTATTGCTTGTTGCCAGCTGCCTGGAGATTTTACATGTCAAACCTAACATCTTATTACGACAATCTTTCTCACATAGAAATTATAAGCAAAAACACTGAAACCCACAGCTTCACAATACAGAATGATTCAAACATGACGGTGACAATAAATATCTGACAAATTCATAATTATCTTCTTTGCTTTATTGGATGCTATGCTTTTCCACTATCTTTTATGAGATTTATGTACACTATCTAGAAGTGTGAGAAGATTAAAAACAGAATACTGAGTGCATAATTCCCTTAAAATATCTTGATCTGACTTGTGCTACCATACGCTGATAATTAGATGGAATAGGTTAATGCTATTCCTAGGTTAAACCTATAGGTTAGGTTAATCTATCACAGTCATTGATAGATTAACAATGCAGTCTAACAACACAGACATTTTTATAACATTTGTGAGGTTATAACAAAGGCTGGGCCCATTTGTATTAAAAGTTGAAGAAAAGGATGATTGTAGACTTTAAACAATTCCAAGTTCTTGTCACCAATTAGTCTTTTCTTTACTCTCTGTACAATAAGTGAGAACTTGCTTAGAAGTTGAGATAAGGAGGACATGAAGTTTACTTATCTGTCAGGCAGTTCTGAGATTTCAAAGCTCTGACCTCTTTTATTGGAAAAAAAAAATCAAAATCAAAAGGCAACAAACATCCTCTTGAGAAGAGCTAATATACTAGTTATTGCAAGGTAAGAGAAATACAGTTGCAATTTCCTGTTTGGCTTACTTGGATATGAAGGAAATTAAATAAAGTTTGCCTCCTATGTACTATATGTTTTGTAATCTCTTGATAACTGAACAACTATATGGAATCATCTCAATCTTGCTGATAACCCTCTTTTTGTTTATATAAATAATTAAATATGTGCTTGAACGGATTCAACAGCCTGGGAGTTAAGAGTAATCAAAGAAAGTTAAGGAATTGAGTTAAAATCCTTGGTTCAATAAAAATATTTTCCAGAGAAGAACAACTCAGATATGAGAGACTGAGTTTAATTGTTCATCAATTGTAAAATACTGCAGAATAAAAACAGCTATGAGAGCTGAACATGTCCTAGACTTTTCTAAAATGAATGAGGAATTATTTATCTCAACCTTTGATTATAAATTCTATTTTAGATTTGAGAAACTTCTTTCTGTTAAAAAATTTTGACACCTGATGTTACAGGATCTTAGTGTACCTTAATAAAAGTATAGTTTATCTTCTTAAATGCAGTATCATTGCAAATGTCTTATTATCATGATCATACTTCATGTCCATATTTATGTCCCTTTGACTGCTTCTAAACTTTTTCTTTTTTTTCAGTTTTGAAACAAGAAAGGATGCTTTTACTTGTCATATGTAAATTGAGTCTGATATCAAGATTACAGGTTACAAACAAGTTCGTCTTTGTACAATAGTCTGGCAAACCTAAAAATGAGCATCCTGAAGACACTGTTTGGTTATGTTTATTTCTTTGTTTCTTTTCAAAAAACAATATTCAAACCAATGTATATCAACTGGATTTTTCAGTTTCAAGAGAAAAAGAGGCATCTTCCAGAAGGCTCTATCCCCTAGAGCTGCTTGTTTCACTGGAAACAGACACTAGGAAAGTCTGTCTATCACATTCTAGATGTTTCAAGTTGAGGTATGCAAGCTGACAGTTTCTTGTGAAGGACAGGGAGAGAGGTGTGACCCTTCCCAAAGAAAGAACTGATGTCCCCAACTGTCTTAAGTTCCCTATAGCAGCAACAGAACAAGTTAAATTATCTAAAGCTTTTATTCCTATTATATTTTCTCTTATCATAGAGAGAGCTGCCTCTCTCTTGTTTCATCTCCAAAACAGCAGCAGTAATCTTTGTCATACTTCTGAGGTGCTGATTTTCTGAATTAGTCATTACAGGAACTTAAAAAAGAGAGAAAGTAATATCATTTGTTAATTGTTTGGTTGTAAAACTCCAGACTTAGTAACAGGCAATAATATAAATCCAAACAATTATATCAGTGCCCTGAGCATTTCTTCACACAAAGCATTTAAAGTTGCAGGTCTTGGCCTCATAGATTTGAGTTTTCTTCAAAATGTCTGAAATAAAACTTACTCTGCCATTTGCATTTTATTTTAGCATTTGCATATATGTCACACAGTCTCTCCAGCAGCAGGTCAGGCTTGATAAGTCACAGCCATCTATGGTGACATTTCATGTGCAAATCCCAAATGCTATCATTCTCTAGGCTTGGGTGAAATGAAGCAACATTTCCCCCACAGTCATGTACTTTTTCCTAAAGGCAAACACAGCACTGTCAGTGATGACTTGTAAAGCACACAGCCCATAGATTTCTCCTGGAATTCACCTTTTTTCAGACAGAAGACAGATGAAATGATCTTTTTGCACTTGATACAGTTCCTAATATGTAACAACACTACATTTCTAACACTTATATTGGTCCAGACTTGCAATTTTGTACTGACAGGTCCTTGAAGTATCATGTAAGAGTACTTCAAAAAATCAACCCAGTTAGATGAAAGAGCAGCTTATTTATTCTTATTTTTTTTTGTGCATCACATTCTGTACTCACACTGGTTATTTTATAGTATGGGATGACAAAATGTGACTTAATTTTCCAGAGAGGGTAATCTCTTGTACAGCCTTAAATGACAAACCAATACTTTACTTTTTTACTATGTTAGGAGAATATTTCATACGGATCAAGAATGAGATATTAGCATACAAAAATCACATAGCTTTATCTTTAAAATTAGGCAAGTTACAAAATTTAAAGAAGCTAAATTAATATCTATGTATATATGTAAAGTATACACAAATTAAGTATATATGACTTATAAGAAGGACACAACAGTTTGGATTACAGGCAGTTTCTATGACTGGAGATAGAATAAAAGAGTGCAGCTGAAAATAGAAACATTTGTTAATTAAGTTAAAATGCTACATAACTGTACTCAAATCAGGCTTACAGCATCTCAGCAATACTGGAAAATTTTAATTTTACTGGTAAGAAAGAGGACCAAGATGTTGTGTGGAGGTCATCTCTTTCTATCACAGGCAAGGAGAATAGGAGGAAAGAGCTGTTAAAAAGGCTGAAGGTGTCGTGTGGGATAGACCCCTGAAGGCTAAGACTGTTCCTATTGCTTCTAGAAATGGATGAAGTTGAGATATACTAAAGAGACCTTATCCCAAGCACCAATTAGACCTCAAAAATAATATCCTTCTCTTTTGGGATTCTTATAGAGATATCCCAAGGTTTCTTCAGTGTTTATGTTAGTTTACTTTGCCTAGGGCTATTTTTTCTGATGTGGTTATGCACTAGTTACAAAATAAAATAATTACATTTATATTGTATTACACATAATATTTCACAGCACATACCAGATAACTATGAACATTATACCACATTACAATTTTATTATCTATAAATACAATTACAGATATATAATGTTGCCTTGACTTTGCTATAACAAAAAAGAATCCACAGAACAATGAGTTTGTTTTCTGCTAAAGGAGAGCTAGACCATCCCACATCAAAAAAGTTAGTGTTGTTTCCACTGTAAAGCTAGAGAGAAATAAGCATATCCCTCTCCCTTGAGCCTGTTCTCTCAGTTTCCCCACAGATAAGTACAAAATGACACAGCACACTATTAACAATATTTCTAGAAACTGTCTTATAGATTCTGTATATATTATATAAACTGGTGGGCTAATTGGACACTGTTGGAGATGGAAGAGAATTCTAAGTAAAAAAGATTAGTCTGCTGTTGATTTCATGGATAACCTCACACTCAGAGTTGAAAACACTGCCCTGTGCTGGGGATCTAAACATTAAACGGCTATTAAACCTGAGCCCCAGATTAAATGGAGCTTTATCTTTCAATGAAGCCACGATGAAATATTACAAATAGTATCTTAAATGGCCTTAGTTTTGATCATTATAATTATGATTGATAGTATACTTTCTCAAAGATTATTTGAATGATATAGTAATATTTTATATACCAAATAACGCATTGCATTAAAATGCATTATAAAGAATGACCACATAAGTTGTAGAAATGTAACAAAATGCAAAGTTATTTTGTATATGCAAAGAGTATTCTACTCTGCTGTTTTTTTGCTAGGTATAGATTTGTTTGCTTTTTGTTTCTATTTTAAAATACTTAGTTTAATATCCGTCATATAACAATATACTGACATATAGGTTTTGTACATAATGGATATCTTGTTCCAACTTAGATGTTTTCCAGAGCAAATTTCTCTTCCTGGCAATATCTGCCTTATGTGGATGAAAAATATGTATACCAACATAGATTATAAAGATTATCTAAATGAAATTATGACAGGAAATGGACTTTTGGATTTCTCTGATAAAACAGCACCTCCAAAAGCAGTAATTTGGCTTGGACAACTATGCTTGGTAGACTTTTTTTTTTTGGTCACGTAACATAATTATGTCTAAGAAAAATTAAAGAAATATGGAATCTATATCATGTGTCTTGATGTTTTTTGCATGTTACAATCAAGTCCTTACTTCTCCCTTGAGATTAATTTACATCCAATTCAATGCTCATCTGTAATAAAGATACTAATAAGGTAGATAGGTTCTTAAATTGATTTTCTAGAAAAGTCTAGATCTTGGATGGATGCAAATCTCTTTTCTGACCTCTTGCATGTAGTTCTTTAATTATCTGCTTAACAGGCCTGTTGAAACATCCCGTTTTGTATTTTTCCTGCCTTGTTATGATATTGTATTATATGCACTTATTAAACTATCCCTAATAGTACTCCCATCTCTGCTAAGTAAAAATATCCATAGACATTATGATTCTAATATGATTTGCCCTCAAATGCAGACACTCTACACAAAAGATCACTCAACATCTTTAGCTCAAGGAATATACTCAGTTGCTAGAAAATTTCCAGGAATAGGGAAAAACTGGGTTGTGAGGCTAATTCACAAGGGACATTTATGCATTTGGTTTGATGACTATTAATAAGAAATAATCCCTTAAGCACTTAATGGAACCAAGGTCTCCCCTTTCCTGAGTGTGTTAGTTGCTTTTTACTTTTTTTTTTTTTTTTTCTTTCCTAACTGATCTTAGATATTTCTTATTTTTTGGCTTGGCACAGTGAAAAGGATATTGAAGGAGAATTGGAAATGCTGCTCATAGCCTCAGAAAAGAATATAATCTAATTCTGTTACTCTCCTAAGAGATTAAAGATGAAGGTTTGAAATCCAAAAGACTGGGGAGGGTTTTACTTCTTGATCTTCTCATGTTGGACACATCCTTTAATCACTTCTGCTTTGGAATACAAGTGGAGCTCTACTGTTATTTCTAATGCTTTTTGAGAATCTAGGCCTGAGATACTGCAGTTATAAGACTCTGTGAGTTATGTTTCTCCCCTATAGTTATGAGATCCCTTGAGAAACAGAGGTGGAGGAAAATCTCATTCTAACCAGTGATATTCTTTCAGTGCTTTTGAACTGCCTCTTTTATTGATGAAAGCAACCGATCATCTTGTTAATTGATTTTGAATTTGATCTTGAGAATTAAAACATGTTTTTATGTTATAATTTCACTGACAGCATATGTTCTGGCAGTTTACAAGTCTAAAGCAGGTATATTTGGAATTAACAGATGACATATGAAAATATCTGAAAAACACTAGATGAGCAAACCTCATAAATATTTTCACAGATGCATGAATAATCAGTGTTTATCACTGCAGCCACCTAGGAAAAAGCTAGAAAATCCCTGATTGTGCTGCTGCAAAAAAGCATGTCAAAACATCAGCAAATGCAGGAAGTTCCAGCTCACTGAAAATCAACTTATTACATGCTTGAGTGACCTTGGGAGTGAAGGAAAGCTGCAAACACACAAAACAGTACGAGATAGACAAGGCTGACAGTGTGCTGACTTCTGGGATTTCTAATCTGCTTGCCACTTCAGTTTCTTTTCTATTCTTGCGATGGTTGTTTGAGAAGTCAATTCAGTTATATGTGTTAATGCTAGGTCACAGCAGACATTTATCAGACACAGTTTTAGCTGGACAAACATGGACCTAATCATAGAAGAAATAAGCGCTTAAGCAATAGCTTCATCTGGGAAGAAAAGGGACCAATAAAAGAAATACTCAAGGTGTTTAGAGGGTTATGAATAACTAACTTGATCCACTTGGGTAATAATAGCTTTTCTAACTTCAACTTTTAAAGGGAAAAATGAAACTATATGCCTACAGGAAAGAGATTTCAATCTGCTTTTGTCAAATGAAGCAACAGAGGCCAGGCTGCCATTCTTTAGCTCTCCCTCATAGGTAATACCAGCATCCACTCCAGGCAGGAGTTTCCTGATGTAAAACTTGAAATAGTCCTACGGAAAACTGATTGTCCCTGTTAAAAAATGCAGTGTGTTTACAGCTGTATTGATCTCTAAGAAAAGGTGATGAAAGAAGTGATGATACCTTTTATTAGATAAACAGACAAGGGCTAATCTGCCACTTTAAATATATGCTCCCTTTCCCAGGTGGCACTATCTCATAGGAAATCTTTAAGTGTTCTGTGGGACTTTGTTGAAAGGTTTTCATTTGATATTAAATGGTATAAGTAGATTAGGGAAAGTTTTATATAGAAAAAATGGAGTTTATTCTATCCAGCATGATGAGTTTACATGTAAATCTGTTTTTTTTTTTTTTTTTTTTTTTTTTTTTTTTTTTTATGAAATGCTATTTGGAATTAATTCTTTTGAAAACTAGTCTAGCATGTAGCTACTGAGCTCAGCTGAATATCTTGTCTATTGCATGGACCATTCTATAGACATATAAAACAGGCTAAAGGATCATTTCAACTAAATTAGGAATTCATACAAAAAGAACAAGGTATATCTAGCAGTTTGCCAATCTACATGGATATAAACACTATCAGAACTTCCTAGTCTGCCTGTGTTTCAGTGCCTCTAAAATATCCTGTGCTCTTGCTCACTAAAATGTAATTCATCTAATTTTCATGTCTCACTTGAAATTTCCAACACAGCTACTTGGGCTTTGCTTAGCACCCCAATTCATGTTAAATAGTTTAAAAACATATTTGACACATTAATTCTATTGTTTGCCATAAAGATAACTTTTCTTTAATGGAAGTAAAATAGTAAAACTACATATGCCTGTCATGGGAGTATTTTCCTTTTGTTCAGATAGCTGAAATGAATGCTATTTCCAGTAATTGTTTCAAATTTAATTCCATGTGAAAGATCACTCATCTCTTCAAGCCAAAATGCCTCAGAAACTGCTATTTTAAAAAGTTATTCATTATTTTACTGCTATTCTGTTAGATAGGCTATTTATATACATCTATGCCATATATAAATGTAATCTAAATCAGACCATTCTATGATACTTTGAATATATTTTATATATTGTATATACTTGTATGCACATATGAAACTGAATTAAACAGGAAAAGGTATATCAAGAAGATGAAGATTGTTATGAAGTCTCTGCAAAAAAAAAATAAGTCTGTGTGTTCCTCTATTTTCTTTATATATATATCCTTTTTTTTTTCCCCGATACTGATTTTCAAAAGTTTTCATGTTGTTGGTGGCTTCTTCCTAAATGCTTTCATGAGGAGAAAGTTTTATAACTATAAATCACACAAATGTTTTAGCAGTTTTCTCACTGCAAAGTGCTGTTCTGTGAATGCTTGGCTGTCCTCATAGAGACTGTGCTTTTGATTAGCAGTTCCCATATCACTATGAGACTATGACTGTACTATAATTGATCCTGGGCAAAATAACTTTCACAACAATAAAAAATTATGCTGAGTATGAGGTGAGTACTCATACTTCTCATACTTTCTGCCATATAAATGTTAGTTTGCTCAAAGGTAAAACAATAAAATGTATTACACATAGCATTGTATTAAAGCTATTCTATAGTTTTAAAAAGTCAATTATTATAATTATTGTTTCAGACCATTTCACAGTCCTTCCTCAGAGATGAAATAATGAACTCAACTGTTTTCAAGTTTAGTTATGCAACAGTATTACTCCTTGATTAAATATAAACACAACAATTTCTTTCTATGGAAATAAGGCATTGAGGAAAATACATAATCATACCAAGATTCAGCTCTATGCACTTATGATCTGAAGACTACTACAATATGAGTATGTTGTATGGATTACTAAGGTCTATCCTTAAATTTAATAAAACTGTGATTACTTTAAAATATTATGTGATAGCTATTTGATTCTTTAAAGAAGACTGTAAAATGGTCAGTTTCAAATCCTTAATTGCAATCTGCACTTCAGTCCTACCGTAAGTTGCAGTTTAGAAATTGTAAAGCAATTATTATGATTTTTTGCATTAAGTGCTTCTTTTTAAGCCACAAAATAGACATGCTAACGCCTCCAACAGAGGAGTCAGAAAGAGTTAATAGATAACCAGTTGTTCACAGACTACTTAGGACAACAAAAAATATTTTGAATTTAATGCGATTTCTGCACTTTAGGAATGTTTTCATTTGATTAATATTTCATTGATTGAATAAGAACAATAATGAATGAGAGCTTTTTGATGAGCTTTATGACTTGTTTTATTTTTCCAAGCTTGACTTGTTTCTCATAGAAACTCATAACGAACCAGCCAGTTTGTTTACCTATCAAACACGTAAGATCTAATTGTTTCCTTTAGTCACACTGGTATAATGGATGGAAACCTGCAGCTCTGTGAAAGGAGACCGTGGCAGTGCAGGATACTGTTGTCCTTAGTAGTTTTCCTTTTCTCTTGCCTGACTTTCTTAGGCCATCTATTGAGGGCCTGTACAAAGACCTGGAGGGATCAATCAAATGCAATCAAAGCAGGGACCAGTGGACATAAAGACTAGCAATCATTTGTGAAAATGTCCCGAAGATATGAAGCTTGACACATCAACTTGAGCTGACATCATATTTCAGCTTTACCTTTTCCACTGGACTAAATAGCAAAATTACCAGATGCTAACATTTGTCACTTGACACTAGCCAAGTAGCTACCAGTATGATATTTAACAGGAATATTAAGTCTCTGATCAGAAAGGGAGGAAATAATAGAAAGGGAGGAAAAATTAGAAAAATTAGAAAGGGAGGAAACATGAAATCTACCTTCAAGGCCCACAAAAACAAGTACTCAGCTATCCTGAGGTAAGATATTTTTGCAGATATTTTGGTAGCATGATTCTAAGAGTAAAGAGAATCTACAATATGGTGGAAAGAAGGAAGAGAGGGGCTTGAACAAAGATAAAAAAAAAAAAGAAAGAAAAATTGTAAAGCTTTTTATACCTTTCTCCTTTCCCTATATTTTATTAATATTAACTAGAAATGCACAGAGACAGAGACTTGTTATTAAAAGCTATTATTCCTGGGAAAAATAGGTATTTAAAGTAAATGCTATTGCTGAATGTTTTTTTTGAAATGTCTTTGTTTAGAGGTATACGAAAAAAAATCCTATTTCGGTAAGAAAGCATTTCCTAATTTCCCACACATATTATCTGAAAATGAATATACTAGTGAGATAAATGTTTAATTATGGGATGAAAAGGGATTTCTCATGGAAACTCTTTGCAGAAATATTGGCAGCATGTTTTACATATTTCTGTAAGCTCCTTTTATTTGTGTTATGCAAAATAAATTGTTTTGTAGGGAAAAGTATTTAGACACACATATAAAAAGCAATATTACATTAGTAATTAGTTCCTGTGATTTCTTTGTACTTGATGACAGAGCTCTGATAAACTAAAAATATTTATATGAACTTATAAGTGTATCAAAGTTCTCTATAATCTGGTGTATATATTTATGTGTGTGTATAGATACATGTATACAGAATTTCTGTTTATATGAGGGAAGTTATTCAGAGAATATACATTTTTGATATGAAAATAGAGAATACAAATTAAATGAGAAAAAAATCTGAATATTTATTCAGAAAAAAGTGTAAATTCAACCTCATCTAACCTAAAAAAAATTTAGTTTATTTATACAGAAATTGAAATCCATTGAACAAAACCAAATATGTCATATTCAGGAACAGTGAACAGAGGCACAGTAGCCATTATGTTACATAATATATAATTATAATAAGTTAGTAAAAAATATATAATACTTGGATATTCTCTCTCCCAAGTTGAGCATTTCAGTTGAAAAACTGAAAAAGCTGTATGTTTACCACAGAAATGGCCTATAGACAAACACAATTGCTCAATGATTGAAGAAGATAAAATGAACAGAAAGATGATGATATATACACTAATGAAAGGATAGATATTGAGGGACTCCCATTCACAGAAGTAGCCTGGACATGGCAAAACAATAAAATGATACTGGAGATGCTAATATCATTACATGTTATTGATTTTTAAAGCCAATAGATGTAACTGCTCTAGCAAGAGCACTGCTACCAGGTGAAAGGAAGTGATTATTCACCACTCTACAGTGACTGTGAGACTGTGTCTGGAGTACTGTACCCTGCTTGTGGCTCCTCAGTATAAGAAAGATATTGACAGACTGGACTCAGTACAGCAGAGGACCACCAAAATAATTAGGGGCAACCAATCACTGGCTCAGATTGTCCACACAGGATCTCCATCCTGCATCTCCATCCCTGGAGATACATAAACTGAACTGGAGATACCTGTAGTAACTTATCTATTTGATGCTGTGTTTTTTGTGAACTATTCTGTGAGCTTGCAATACATTGATTTAGGTGTCTGTATTAGGACAGTAGCTATCTTGTATTGTCTGTAGAGAAGACTGAAGGCTTACAAGAAATCTAATGCAGATCCCCCTGAATAACTTTCTGGAGAAATGATTGTGTCTCCAAGTACTATAATGGAAGACTGGTAAAAGCAGTGTCCTAATTTAGGGATTTATCCTGTAATTGGCAAGCCAAGTATGGCACATAAAGGACATCTGCGAGTAGCTTTCAAACCTCATGATGTAGAGACTGACTATTCAATAAAGAACTTTAGCTGCTATGAACACCACAACTGTATCAGTGAGTGAGGCAATGGAAGAAAGATAAAAGTAATTTAGGGGATAGAATATATAGTATCATGTACAGGAAGCAGAATCTGCGGAAGATGATTGGATTTTAAACTCTCCTTTTGCATGGCTTCATGAAGGCTGGTATGGAACTTGTCAGATTCACCAAAAAGTATGTATGGTAAACCTTTTTTTTTTCCATGTTGGGTGGAGAAATCACCGTAGGAAAATAAATTTTTAAAAAATCATTTTTCCATACCACAACACTAATTTGGGCCACAGTTTAATGCTTCTTCATTTTCTTTTACGTTTTGGAAATCATTCTACTGGGGGAGCAAATGAAGTTTAAAACAGGCAGAATCACAAGAATGCAGCACACATACAGCTTAGGTTGTGTGTACACTCAGTTTTAGAGTCACAGTCACACTTTGCAAAAGCTTTCCAAACTAGTGCAAGAAATGCTATTCATACAAAATCAGAGTAACCTTAAAATGTGATATAGAGGTTTACAAAGTGAGAGACCATAAAAAGAAATGAGACCGTTAAAACAAACAAACATACAAATCCCCTGAAGGATATCTCTTATATTTGTTTTCCTCAATGCTTTATCCAACTATCCCCACAGATATACACATATATTGCAATTAGGGATGACTAGTAACTCCTATAAAACATATGAGTGAACTATAGTGTGGTATAGTGCTGCACAACAAGAAGAACTGATGACCTCACTGAAGCCACAAGCTAAACTTTCATTAACTACACTCAAATCAATATTTCATCTTTAGTCTCTTGCTTTATGAATACAAGGAACCAAATGAATGACTCACTGGGACTTCCCAATTTCTTTGACGCAAACAAACAAACAAACAAACAAACAAAAAAAAAAAAAACCCTGGAATTCCAAACATTTAATATTCCTTTAACTGTACAACATATCTTATCTTATGCAACAGAATCCCAACAAGGGTCTGATTTCAAGAAACTCGGATCATATCACATTAAGCAGCCACATTTACAAGTGAACAAAAGCAAAATGAGATGAACAAAGTAAACTAAAATTAGTAGCAGCAAGTTTCTTGCCTGTGGTAACGTATATAATAAGTAATGGATGATAGATGACTCCTAATTCTTCTAATAAAGCAAATGAACATATTTTATCAATAACAGTGATAAACAGTGAAAAACTCCTTGTCTGTAGGCCAGGAAACATACAGAATTTTAACCTGTGTATTTTTTTATGTTTCTGGAAGATGTAGAGCAAAATGGCATTTGTGACAGAATTACTGCTCCATTTACTCCTCCCTTACTGCTTTAAAAATACAATAAGAGTGCAGAGTGCAGTTGGGGTCTGGAAAAATGTATCTGGTTAAACAGAAATGGGGAGATGCTATTCACAATTCTCATAGGAAAGAGTATTCCATGGGCACTGGATATTCATACTTCCAGAGAAACAAGTCCACACTGAAAACTAGTCTATTTCTTTATTCTTTTTTTCTTTTTTCTCCATCTCTCAATGAGAATACTGTTGGGTTTTTTAGTTTAATAAAGAACAGAAGGTATTGATTAAATGCTTTTTCATACAATGAAGAGTTAATTGAACTAAATTGAACTGAATGGGCAATAATATGGCCTCTATTTCCTCTTATTGGCAAGTAAAGTAAAAAATGAATGAGGAATTATTCCATGAACATTAATAAGGCAGAGAAGAGAATCAGATCCCACCTATTCAGTGACTATCAGCAATGGTGATGTATATACCTACTTCATGTTTCTAGTAGGTTTAATACACTCAGTAGACTTCTGTAAATCTACCAGGGTTATACTTCAAAACTTGTAAACCTTGCTATTGTATTTTTTCCTTGTATTTTTATTAACATGGTGACTCACTCACTATAGGATGTTATAATTAATCAAGTATTTTATTTGATTGTATATGTCAGTGATATGATATGATATGTATGTCAGTGATATGATTAAAAATGCAGGACATTTTACTGTGGAAGAGCCTACATTTAGGACAGTATATTCACATTTTCTAGAATGGACATTCTCAAATCTTTAATCATCCTCTGGTTGTACTTGTACTACAAATATGAATTTTCATTAATTTTTTTTGCCAGTTTTATTGAGGAAGATAGTATAATTTCCTGTCTGGAATTAGCTGAGACAGATTCGAAATCTGAATATGTCTGAATATAATGCATTAGCCAAAAGGCAACTGTTCTGTATAACAAACCCTTCTGTATTTCAGATTCTTCAAATTTATTACATAAATGGACTACTGGAAATTGAATATTTTTGTTATTTCTCATCCAATCTTTTCAATGTATAACTTCTTCATCTCTATAGTTAGATCTCAAACAATTATTTTTAAAGAGCCAGACAGCTGCATATGTACAGAGTTCCATCTCAGCATACTTATTTTTTTTATATACACATTTATATATACACAACTATATATTTATATACACTTTTTTATATACACATTTATATACACATTATATATACATTCTTATTTGTGCCTTCGTATTTCATCATGTGTCTTTTTATAGACTGGAAAACTGTAAGCATCATTGAGATCATGCAAAGATCTAATTATTATAAGAACATTTTCTGAGTGTTTCAGAAAAATCTCTGAAACTGTTGTCACGACAGTGAGAAAGAATATTTCTATTTGATAGTGTAGATACAGGGTTTCCCTAACTAATATCCCACTTAGATCAAATGTTATAAAGCTATATTACTACTGCTGATTATTGTGGTTACATCTATGGTAGTAACCATAGATGGTTAAAGGAGTGATTGGGAAAGTTGTATTAAGCATCATTTGTATGTGTTAGATATACTAATAAAAAAAACAAACAAAAAACATTAAAAGTTAGGAAAAATGTACTGCTGCTTACTTTATGAAAGCTTAATAGGCTTAGTTATGGAGTGAAAGGGCTATAAAATGTGCAGCTCTACTGCAACGGCAACCTGTTTTATATGCCCTATAGAAGAGCATTTAAGTATCACTGGAAAGCTTATAGATATTGTGTTCCCATGGATTATAGGGATATGCTTAAGAGGTTATTTGGATTCTGTGATTGCAAAGTTAGTGTTAAGAATTTTAAGTCTGAGTAAAATCTTCCATAGGTATTTAAGTTATTCACATATTATGTTCGCTGAATTTTCATATTACTCTGGACTATCTGCGTTGGAACAGGTTACCAAGAGAGGTTGTGGAATCTCCTTCTCTGGAGTTATTCAAAACCCACTTGGACACAATCCTGTGCCCCGTGCTCTTGGCGGCTCTGAGTGTGCAGAGGGATTGGACTAGATAATCTCTACAGGTGCCTTCCAACCTTAATGATTCTATGATTCTATGATCTGTCTTTAAAATTTGCATATATCTGGACATTTGTTTTTCTATGAAGAAACTTCATATATTTCAACATATCTGAGAGTGAAATTAATGATATAATTAAAATGCATTTAATTAACTCTTCAAAATGTCATTTGTGATTCTCTTTTGTAATGTTCCAGTAAAATATGAATATGTTAGGTACTTACACAGTAACTGGTGAATTAGTTTACACGTGCTCCTGCTGATAACCTTTGTAAGAGAACACTTGACATTTGAAATGATTTGTTCACATTGGAAATCTGAAAGTAGCAAAAAAACCTTTATTTGGAAACTGGATGGATTGGAGATTGATACTATTATTTATCAAAGATACATAGGCACATCAAACTGAATTTTCTCTATAGTAGGACATGTAGAAATAAAGAAAAATGTAGACTCCTTAACATATATTTACATTGTTTTTGAATTAATGTAATTATTTAGGTAACCCCCCAAAAAATAAAAGAGGATATTAGTTGATCATTCCATAAGACATCATCAACTTGCATTATTTACTTTCATATAAATAGACAAGCTTGCTTTCCATAATCTCATATACAGAGAGAATCTTACTTTCTATAAAATACCAAGAAATTATGCAGAACAATTTAAATTACACCTATGGGAAATGTAACTAAATTCCTTGTTCTATAAACTTGGAGGCATAAGTAGGATTTCCAGTAAAGTGTTTTTGATGTTACAAAATTTCTCTTCTCTATAACCTCATATACATGTAAAAGCTTGCTTTAACAAACTATGCAAAATCTACTAAAAAAAGCAAAATATTTAAAGTCCCAAAACTTCAAATAAAAGTACGAGAAACTTTTAAATAAAAGTACTAAAAATTTTAATTAAAAAAATCTTAGTGTTTTTATACAATCGTTATACACAAGTTTTAAATTTTTTATGTACTTTTACAATTTATCATTTGTTGGTTTAAGCACTTCCAGTGATAATTTTTTTTAAGTATGTGCTTGCTTCTCAAATCACTGGAACTCAACATTAATTCTCTATATATACATGTGTATTTGTGTATGTATATACGTGCATATATACCACTATACGTGTTCCCTCTTGATTTTGGATAGCAAGTGCCTTTGTTTGAAACTACACCTTCTTATAATGTTACTTAAGCTATCCGTTTTATTAAAACATGCAGTAACCATTCATTTTAGACAGCAAAGAAAACTAAATAAAGTGGTGCCACACCTTCTCAAGGCATGAGAAATTTTAAGTCATTGTTCTCAAGGTAGCTTACATGGAAAAGACCTTTACAGTACTGCTTTCTATATGACATCTATTGGAGAGAAACATAGTTGTCATCATACGGAAGAACAAACAATTTTGTCTTATTTTTGGTCATGGCTTGCAGATAGCATTGGAAATCAATCACAACTGAACTTTCATCAGTTTCATCAAAGCCTCACCAACTGATCTTAGAGAATGTGGGTTGTACGTGTAGCATTACCAAAATTACCATCTTAGCTAGGTTATATTTCCAGTATAGCACTGCACTTCAAATTCAATACAAAAGTATTAGATTTTTCCTCTAACAGCACACTGTAATCAGTAAACTAGCAAATAACCCTGTTTTTCCACACATGTATGGTCTCAATGCATCCCTAAAATGAGAAAAACTAACTGAATTTTCCATCATGCAAGCCTCAGGGCCCGGAGAAGATTTCTAGTGAAGTGTACTTTGCCATCAAGGAATTTCTCTGCTCTGCAACTTTTCAAATTAAATACACACTGTAAAACCTGTAAATACTGACACAATATTTTGTTTTTTTTTTTAATTTGTTTTCATAGCAAGGAGAACTAGCAGGAAGAAACCTATGATTTTTCAATTTGGATTTGTTATTCCACTAAACAAGAATAACCTATACAGTAATCCCAGAGCCCTATTCTAATTGTTGTAACACCTGCATCTTTCAGATGATTTTATGCTTCACAACAACAGATGTCTAGTTCCTCAACCTACCACCTACTACCAAGAAATACATGTGACAACTGTTATTGTTGGAGTTACTGAATTAGTCCTAACATTCTAACATCCTTTTATATGCAACTCTTATTAATACACTACTTAATATGATCTGCTAAGGTTACAGTCACATTTCAATTTGATTTAATTGCAAATAAATAAATAAATAAAGTGATATGGATCTGTACACAGCTAGACTTTCTTTGTATATGGTTTTCAAATTGCCTGAAATTAGCAACTTCAGAACAGGGCTGGTCAGAGAATACTTTGTAAAGAAAACTAAGCAAACAAATCTCTTTCACAGAGATTTCCTTTTTTTTTTTTTTTTTTCTCTATTTTTACAATTTGCTTAACTGCTTTCTAAAAACAAGGTGGGGAGAGAAGAAAAAGATAGATAAAAATCCATTAAAAGCTGTTTCTGGGGTTATTTCTTATCAACCTCTATAGATGTTCCTTTATTTTCTCTCTTTACTGTTTTCCCCTGTTCTGTGAACAACTATGCTTTTAAATCACCTATGAATCTTTGCCAAAGAACTACTTTCCAAAGGCTATGTGCTATTTATTCAATGATTTTGGAAGCTCTTCTCAGCCTTTTCTGGAACTGTAGCTTCCTTCTGAACTCTTAGACCACAGCTCAATCGATGAAGGTAATGTAAGTCTCTCCTTTTACTTTTCTCTTTCTTTGAGAACTAAATCTCAGCTGTCTCACCTTTCCAATGTCCAGCTCCAAAAACATTGGTGATGGATGACACTATGCAATGCCCAGCTTTTTTTGTTCAAATAATTTTCTCTGAGAGCTGTACACCCATGTCTAATTGACATTTAAGGACAGTTTTCTGAAAAAAATCGTGCTGCACTAAAGCAATTATATAGACCCTGTTTCTTCTTTCCTTCTAAAAATATTTTCTGCAGCATATCTCTTTCTTTGATATAATCTACCCTCACAGTTCTGTTCTCAGCTGAGGAATGGGATTAAAGCATAACCTGAGTAAGTACAGAATAATTTACAACAATGACATCTACATAATTATATTTTCATACAATAGTTTTTTGGTTTTTTTAAATTTGCTGACATCTCAAACAAGATGACAAAAACTGCCGGAGGAGCACTCAGGATTTTATAAATACATATAATCTCTGAATTTAAGATAACAAAGCTAAGAAACATTGCAAGAAGAAAAAAGAAGAAAAAAGAAAAGAAGAAAAAAGAGAAGAGAAGAGAAGAGAAGAGAAGAGAAGAGAAGAGAAGAGAAGAGAAGAGAAGAGAAGAGAAGAGAAGAGAAGAGAAGAGAAGAGAAGAGAAGAGAAGAAAGGAAAAGAAAGGAAAAGAAAGGAAAGGAAAGGAAAGGAAAGGAAAGGAAAGGAAAGGAAAGGAAAGGAAAGGAAAGGAAAGAAAAGAAAAGAAAAGAAAAGAAAAGAAAAGAAAAGAAAAGAAAAGAAAAGAAAAGAAAAGAAAAGAAAAGAAAAGAAAAAAAAAACCCTCTACCTATAACTTTCAGTTTTTTATTTTTTCTTTCAAATCCTGATCAACCTCTTAGTATTTTCTGAAACTTTTGGCATAGTCATAATTCAGCTGTTGAAACTTAGCTTTTAAACTAAAATTAGTAGCAGTTTCTCAGCTTTTTCAACTTTATGATCCCTGAAATTGCTTGATATACAATTTGTATATTAAACACATTTGTAGCCAGGTCCAGAAGATCTGCCTTTATGTCTGAGTAATGGTGTAGGAAATTAATAGTCTAAAATAAATTGCTGTCTTTTGAAAATATATGTATGAACGAAGAGAGAGTACCCACAATATTTCTAATCATTTCTGAAAACTTGGAATTATTGGAGGTGGAGAGTCTTGCTAAAACATAATTTTAAGAAACTAGTGCTCTTGTACATTGCAGGAGATTTTCAGCATATATTTGCTTACTTTTAGTAAGTTTAAGTAAGCATATGCTTAAATGCACCAAAGAATCAGTATCTGTATTGTATACTAGATGGGAAAAGAAGTGCTGGAGATGAATCTTCTCAGTCAACGCTCTGTTATTTGTGATCATATTTAAAGAAGGACAGACAAACTGTAAACATACTAAATACAAAACTGAGTGAACAAGAAAGCAAAGAGTAAGTCAAATTACACAGGACTGTAATTGAGATTACAGCACAGCTGCAGATATACCTTACTAATAATTATGTGTACTATTAGCTATGTGTACTGTGCAACTAGTTGTGTGTAATTCAGAATTAGTATGTCATGTGGTAAACAGGTGTTTATTATTTCTAAAAACATAAGGGCAAAAAAATTTAAATCAGCAATTCCACTATAAGATTGACATCCCTCAGTATCAGTAGTGACCACCACTTGCAGAACTAACATCTACTTTAGCCTTTCAGACAAGCATGTTTAGGTTGGAGGCCTGTGGCCAGTGGTGTCCCCCAGGGGTCAGTGCTGGGCCCAGTGCTGTTCAATTTGTTCATCAATGACCTGGACGAGGGCACGGA
>VZSG01001455.1:0-12189 GCA_013398315.1 Nothoprocta pentlandii | reverse complement strand
TATATAATATATATTATAATATATTTTTACATATATTTTCTACCTTTTTAAAGGTAATGTTTAATAATTTTTTTAAAAAAACAAGGAATGTAAGTCAGGACATTAGGAAAAGGAAGTGAAATGGCAGCAGAATATATATCAGCAAGAAGATAAGACACAGGTCTTTGATAACAGTCCACTTACGGAGTATAACATATAACATAACATAACATAACAAACATTCTAAAAAGCATTGCACTTGAAATAGTTGGGAGAAGTTCAGCAGAGTGTATATCAGTGATGGAAAACATGACCCATGTTTTAATTAAGCTATTATGCTAGAGGGATACAAACTGTTGGGAGCTTTAAAATATTTTCAAAATATTTTAAAGTGATACCGACTGTAACTTACTTTACCTTTCTAGAAGGAAAGAAAAAAAAGAATAAAATTAAATTCATATAATAAATCAATCAGATCCAGGTGTCTATATCTATGCAGATGTATAAATATCTCAAAAATAAAAAAAAAAAAAATCAAAAATCAATAGCCTTCTTGCAGAAGATAGTCTTACCATGATGTACACTGCACTCCTGAGCTCCAAGGTATCCAGTAGGTACATTTGGTACCCTATTTCTTCCTTTTTTTCTAACGTGCATATTGTATGTTGCAAATTTCAAAGTAAATTGATAGCACACGCATAAAGTGATTTGATAGAAGGGAATCAATCATGGAAGGTTACAATTATGTTCATTTTACTCAAACTGCCTGTGTGACAATAGGAAGGTGTTGAATGAAGAATATCTTCCCCTAAAAGATTAAAAAAAAATCTTCTGAAAATTTGTCAAAGAAAGAACAATCTGTTCATATCTTTCATATTCAGTACTCCTACATATATCAACATCCCTCATATTAAGTCATCTGTCTCACACTATTTCATTAGATCCCTGCCTTTTACCTCTGTACTTTAGGAGTAATAGCTGAAACCACACTCTTATAACCTTAGATTTCTTGTGGTCCTTTCTTTATAGTGAAGTGAATAAAATTCTAACATTTTATCTTGACTCAGACTTATACACTTTTCATCCACTAAACTTTTTTTTTTTCCTGCAAAAATCAGTGCATTCTATAGTAAATGACACAATGTGTAGTGCTAACAAATCACTCTGCCTTTGCCTGACAAGACACTATGACCAGAAGCATCCTTAACTCATGGATAAACAGAATCCAGCATATAGGAATTTGCAATCTTGCACAATTTAAACGTATACACACAGACATGATCAAGGTTACCTTGCAAGCTAACTTATCCTATGGATTCATATACAAATTTATGAAGTCATATCTCTGAAAAAAAGGCTACACCAATTTCAGAACCATACATTTAAAACAATATAAGGAAGACTTATTTAGAAGAAAAATGCATATATAGGCTATTTGTGTTAAACCAGGTGTGTAAAAAAAAAAAACAGTTTTATTGGTAAAAAATAGAACTGACAAGTTCATTGAAATTTGTAGTGCTGAAAACATTAATGTACTCATTTGTATTTTAAAAGAAAACTACAATGCTTAATAGCTATTTTTTTTTCTGATTAAATACTTTGACTGAATGCTGAAGTATGTCTTTTAGAATATTATTACCTAGAAAGGCTAGTGTATTTGTCTTACTTGCTGAAAAATAAGTTAGGTTGATGATGAGCTTTTTGCTCATTTTTTCCATATATGATTATTTCTTCTGGAGTGAGATTTAGTTCAACATTGATATCTAAATTTAGATGCACGTGAGTTAGGCATGTATGTTTCCTCTACAGTAAATAGCTATGTAGTCAATAAAGTTGGTGGACCAAAAGAAGTCCGCTTTGAGACCTCCAAGACCATTCTACTATGCAAAACGGAGTGCAGTATGTAGAGACAGATTGGAGATTTGCTGCTTCTGATGTGAACTAGAACATTCATGTAATTACTAGATGCCATTGCGACTGTCACACTATTTAAATTTGCTAGCACAAGGACAGCTCAATTAAACAGCTTACTGCAATTCTTACTGAATTGACCAAAGTTAGAATTCAGTCATAGCATTCCAAAGGCATTTAAGACACTCTACAATAGCCTGTCCAGTCTATAGATGCTCCACAACTGTGTGGTTTTATACAAAATGTTTGTGTAATATCTACCTACCCTGCAACTCCAGTACCCATTGGTTCCACTACAGCTTAACCAATATATAGATGTGATGACAAACCTCCCTTTGGTTTTATTTGTTTTCCAAGGAAATTCAGAAGTCATTTTCTGATTTATAATTTCTCTAGTGTTATAGCTGTTTGAAAAACTTGGGGTAGTAATGGATACTAATAGAATAATTAAAAGTTTTGTTTATAAAAAGCAGTAAATCTCTATACAAAGGGAAACAACTTCAATATAAAAATTCCTAGTTCTGTGAGTTACACTGGGTGTACATCCTGAGAACTGTGTTTCATTACAGCATATATTTCATAAAGATGTTATTTCAGAACAACAAAATATGGAAAATATACTGTATCCCTTGATAGCTGGTGTCAGTATTAAATTGTTACTACCTGCAAAAAGATATGCATTTTTTTCTAGTGAAAACAATTTGTGTCATTGGTTTGCCATTGGTCAACCTGTCTGTTAGCTAGATAGGCCTTTATAGCTGTATTTGTCAACTTCACTGATATTGTGTCAGTACATGATATAACAATGGTTAAAAACAAAGGTTCTTTCTCCTTTGTAAAAAGTATAGTCACAGCATAATATAATGAAAAAGGGCAGTCCTATCACAGTGACATCTTACTCTACAAGTTTCCACTAAAAACTCTTGGCCAAAAGGTGCCTCATTATGTCAGATCCTCAAAAATGTCAAGATCTTCAGCATAGAGCTCAGATGGGTTTTGAATGCAAGTGAAACAAGTTCCTTGCAGCTTGTGATTATTAATTTGCAAGTTATTTGTCAGCTGCATGGTAGGCAGATGGAATGTATTCATCAAGGTGTAGCCTAAATGTGAAAGAATTAAAAAAAGAAAAAATGAAAAATTGTCAATGAGACTCAAATATTTCCAACCATGAGAATTAGTTTTTCATATTATGGTCACTTAGGATAATTATTCTGGCCCTGGAACAATAATGACTTCAGTGCATTCTCAAAGGATGAACTGGTCTTACACAGATAAATTAGATGTATATGACTCTAGAAATACTGAAATAGCTATGAAAGCATTTTCTTTTTTTCTAGTACTTTTATGATTTGTTCTGATTGAAACTACAAAATTGGGGTATCTTTGATTTTCTACTCTTATCTGAACTATAACTAAGTCATGAGAGTTAATCCTATGACTAAAAAGTTCATTCATTGGCATTTAGTACCTTTAAGAAGTGATTTCTAGAAGATGAGATATTTGTGTTAGTCACCTCTTTCTTGACAGTTCCTATGCAGCGGTGGCACGAAAGGAGCAGGGGCTACCGGAGGGATGGTCCAGTAGCATTTATTTCATAATCAACAAATCCTTATATACTTTACAAGAGAGATCACGTGAGCCACACACGTACACTACATATCCACTCTACCAATCCTGGTGTGCCAGGTTCACACATCTGAGGGTACTATCCAATAATTTGTAAGTTTACCTACAAGGCCGCTGATACAATACCTTTTTTGCCTAAAAGCAAGTGCGCCACAGTTCCTAAGCATTACACTAGGACTGTCCAAACAGTTTCATAGTCATGCAGCAGCCGGACAGCTGTCTTTGTTTTTGGTCTGCTGATGGAGCAAGTACACTGTTGGCCTTGAAGCTGGTTATCTACTGACAAGGCACCCTCCTTGCTGATAGACACTGTACTGCCGTCCTTGCAGTGGGCCCCTATACATTCCAATATTTTAAATTGTCTCTGATAAGAACAGCAAAAGGTACCACAAAAGAAGAGAATATATACCAATGCAGTGGTAATCAGGTAAACTTAGGGATATTCCTTTTCAAGAAATGTACTGGTTTCTATGCATTTTGTGTACACATGCATGTTTGCGTATGAAAGAGTAAGTGAATGAGTGAGAGTGCGCGTGTGTTTGGGTAACTCTGAGATCAGATTAGATTTCATTTCTTTTCTCTTTATCTTCTGCTTATCTGTCCCGTAGTATGTCTGCAATCAAGTCGTGGAAACAAGTGTTTCAGATGCTCATACCTCTGGTGTATTACATTTCTAGGTCAAAGTATATTTTTACGTATATGACACAAAGTGAAAAATCCTAATGATAAAATAAAGGGGACTTTTTTTCCCCCCCTCCAATCTGTAATTTTCTATCCATCCTCCTAAACATCTCACTGGCTTATGGGCAAACATTATGTGACAACGACAAGTTTCCATTTCAGTATGTCATTAACACATTATACCTGAACTCAGTTATTCTTCAGAAATATAAAATGCAAGTTTCATTAAAGACAAGCTCAGCTGTGGGATTTTGTATTTCTTGATTGGTTGGAACTTTTACAAAGTTTATATGGGTGATGAAATTAGATCTAATTTTTATCTAGTTAAAACTATCTCCCCAATCACATTTACAAATGAAGAACTATGTTAAATGAGCTAAATGAGCTACATAGAGGAAGAAAAGAGAGGTCCCTTAAGAAATTCTCCTTGATGTATATAATTAAGTGTCTTGTTAAAGTCAACTCTAGTGATTCTCCTCTGTTAAAACAATATTTTCTCCTAATTTATTCTAATTAAGCAGATTGTCATGAGGTCAATTATTTGGCTGTTCATCATTCTTTGAAGTTTTTTCTATGAACCAAACACAAAGTGGCACAATTACTGCTGTCTTAGCAAGGATTTTCTACTTCAGTGTTGAAATTAAAGCAACTCTTTTCTATTTCCATTATTTCAGAAGAAAATAAAAATCAGCAACTGATCATGTCAAGCAATGACTAATCTGGAAAGTGAAAAATCTGACACACATCGCAGAGGAAAGAACATCTTGTGTAACTGAACTACTAGGTAACAAACAAAACATACTTTCTTTCTTTTTTTTTTCTCCCTAAAATGATTGTGTTAGTCTTGTGAGCAATCCTACCAAACTCAGCAAAGCTATATATGTATTTTTAGCACTACTCAGTGCATTGCTGAACCATAGCTTGGTTTCATGAAAAAGGATAGATTTTTAGTAAAGAAAGTATAGTTTTCTTGGCTGATAATTTAGAGATGTTGAGAATGCTTAACCTAGTTATTGTTACTCTTTCAGATTAGTAATCTTCCTGAAAGACACATTTACAGAAAGGAGTAAATAAATAAATTAATTAATTAAAAAAAAAAAAAAAAGAGAGAGAGAGAGAGAGAGAGAGAGAGAAATGTGGAGAAAGCTTTCTGTGAAAGCTTTATCAGTAGTGTAGTAGTATTACCATGTATTATATCCCCATGACATATACTTGAGGTCTTCTTCATCCAGAGACAAAACTCTTGGTTTTTGCTAAGGACTGAAGATGGTAACAGAAATTTAAGGCATTCAAACTCTGAATAAAATTTAAAAAGTGGAAACAGATATTATAATGATGTAGATATATGACAGCAGAGCAGGGGAATATTTTTTATAGTTGAATATTTTGTAATCTTTTTGTTTGTTTGTTTGTTTTTTACCCACTGGAATACAATACATTTTATCTACCCAAGGACTGGTGAAGCAAATCATCAGCTCTTTCCCAGATGCCTTCTTGCTTATCCAGTCAGAATATCTTTCACATCAAAATGCTTTCCTGATCAACCAGCAACCTGTAATCAACAAACAGAAAAAGAAAAGGCTAATATCCATATGGAAGTTGTATTCTACCAGAATATGTTTGATATAAATATTCCCATTGGACACAGACCTTAAAGAAATCTTACATGTATTCATTACCATTGCTGACAACCTTATGTACTCCATTCAGTCATGATATTCTCAAGCTCCACTGTATACTGAAGGCATACTGTATGCACTGTATACTCTAGTATAGTATACTCTACATATATATACTCTAGAGTATATATATAGTATATAGAGTATAGAGTATATACTCTACTATATAACACTATAGGGAAATTGTTTTCAAAAATATGCTTAGAAAATTTGCTTTAGTTTTCATCCTAGCACAGATATGATAATTTATATTCATTTGCTTAATTTTTTCTTTCTTCCACAGATTATCTTGATGCCTTGAAATTGTTGAATATCTTGAATATCTAAATGGACTATCTGAATACATACATACATACATACATACATATATACACACACCTTGTGTGTGTGTGTGTGCGTCTGTGTCAGGAAATTTGCACTTACTGTGATGGAAGTTTTTAGAACTCTGATAAATCAGGCCAATTTTAAAGTTCAGAATTTCAGTAGGTTCATTCATTAATAGCAGATTTGGTGCTAATGGTGACTGACAAACTTCTTAAGACAGTATTAATCACCATGACATATACAAGACTTTTTTTTTTCTTGGTTTTGATCTTGATATTCATGAATCTTGTGTATTTGTCAGAATGTGTTGTTGTTTGCAGTTCTTTGCTTTGTTTGTCTTTATCTTGCAAAGTTTTATTGCTTGGATGCCTCTATGCAGTTATTCATGTCTTTGCTTGCACCCTTTGTGGTCATTTTGGCGACACACACACAAATACTACCACAATTCAATAAAATACTTAAATGCTGTTTTTAGTTGTACTTTTTTGGTATTTTCATATTTGGGTTTATAGTAAATTGATATTAATTATAGACTGATTAACACATTTATAATTTATAGGTATTTATATATTTGGCTGTATTTCTCGGTGATTTCGCTACAAGAGAAAGCATATCTTTTTTTAGTTAGATAGCTCTTCTTCTCTGTCTAGGTAGTTAAAAGTTGGCTTTCTTCCACTCCTCAGGTACCTCCCCTGTTCTCCAGGACCTATTGAAGATGATGGAGAGTGGCTTAGCAATAACATCCACCAGATCACACAGCACTCTGCGGTGCATCCCATCAGGGTCTCTGAATCTGTCGGTATCAAGTTTCTCTAAGTGCCTCTGACCCAATATTCCTCTACTTAGAGAAAGTCTTCCTCTCTGCAGGCTCCTTCTCTTGGCCCTAGGGTCTGAGATTCCAGAGGGCTGCCCTTGGTAAACCCTGAAGCAAATAAGGCATTTAGTAACTCTGCTTTTTCTGTGTTTTTCGTAACAAGGACACCCACCCCATTCACTGTCAGACCCATGTTTTCCCTAATCTTCCTTTTGCCATTGACATATTTGAAG
This sequence comes from Nothoprocta pentlandii, assembly GCA_013398315.1. Lineage (NCBI taxonomy): Eukaryota > Metazoa > Chordata > Aves > Tinamiformes > Tinamidae > Nothoprocta > Nothoprocta pentlandii. Next base: position 4,942 of record VZSG01001455.1, on the reverse strand, counting down.
AAGCACTTATTATTTTTAATATCTTTTGCTGGATTTTGTTCCAAATGTGCCTTAGCTTTCCTTGTAGCATCCCTGCGTTCCTTGACAATGTTCCTGTATTTCTCCCAAGGAGCCTGTCCTATCTTCCACATTCTGTATACTTCCCTCTTCTGTTTGAGTTTTGCTAGGACCTACTTGCTCATCCACGCAGGCCTCCTGCCCCCACCACTTGAATTCTTACCCATAGGGATGCATCGATCGTGAGCATGGAAGAAGTGCTGCTTAAATACTAAGCAGCTCTCTTGGTACCCCCTTCCTTTTAGAGCCCTAGCCCATGGGATTCTTCCATGTAGATCCCTGAAATGACTGAAGTCATCCCTCCTGAAGTCCACAGCAGCAAGCTACAGCCCTTCTTCCTCCTCATTGGATCCTGAACTCCACCAACTCATGATCGCTACAGCCAAGGCTACCCCCCATCTTCACATCTCCTACAAGTCCCTCCCTATTTGTTACTACAAGATCCAGTAGCCCAACTCTCCTCCTTGGATTTAGTTGGCTTTATTATATAAAGATATTTCATGAGGTTAGAAATTGTAGAATTAGATCTGGCCTTGTTACAGGAGTAGAAAACCAATCTTAAAAGGGAACAAACTATTTTTTAAATATTTCAGCATCCTTTAGGAGATGAAGTGAAAATTGGTGAGATAAGTCTCTGTTAAGGTATCTGCTGTGCTGCAGATTTTTTGCCTCTTAATCTGCTAAGGTAAACATGCCAAATAATGTAATTGTATTTTTATTGATGTTTCCATTTTTTTTCTTTTTGTTCAGTGAAATTGATTATAAAAAAATACTTAGGGTAGAAGTGCACTGAAAGTTGCTTTTTATTTTTTAATTAATTTTATTCTAAAAAAAAAAAAAAAAAAAAACTATGACGTTGTCAATTAACAACTTGTCTGTGGGTGGATGTTTCCTGATTCATGTTGTCATATTGAAAGATCATTTTAAAATGTTGCTGTTGCCATAACTTTTAGAATACCTTCATTAAATTTTTTATTAACTACAGAGATAAAACTTGTATTACTTGTGTTTCTAGTATAACCTTTCTAAAGGATACTGCAAGAGATATGAATTGTTACAGAATTTATTTGGAAGAATTCTTTTGGAAGATGGAGAAGCAGCAGTCTGTAATAAAAGTAATTTTAAAAAGGTGCTTTTCAAGCCATTACATTCTATATTTCTGTCTGTAATTCAGCAAATCTTTCCAGACATCTTTGCTGGTCTGGGACCTCATCTAATCCTGTAAAGTCTAGTTGTAAATTTTCTCTCTAGATGTTAGACTAGCTCTGTTAAGCTTTCTGAAGTATGAAATTGTGCATCTCCGGTAAACGGCTAAGCAAATACTGATTATGTTAGAGTTGGTCAGTACAGAAGATATGATAGAAAAAGAGTTGTAATGAAAGGCTAGGAAGAAAGACAACTTTGAAAAAACAACATTAAAGTAAACTGCAGGTTATAGGAGAATGGAGTCTATTTTTTTTTCACATTGTAACTTTCATGCACAGCTATAGAGCATTTGCCAACATTTACTAAACTACTTGCTTTATAAAATAATATATTAAAAATAAGTCAGCATGATAGGACATACTTTTTACTATTAAAGAAGTCTTTCTTATTTTGGGTACTGTAGCCAAGATCAGTATTGTTTAAAGTATATCAAAATGCTCTCTTGCCAGCATCAATATACTCTATTGACTGAGATTCAGAACACAAAGAAGTTTAGAGTATTATTGTAGAAATTAACACTTTATCAGTTTAGGATGGCTTTGCCACCTTCATTTTACTTTTAGCTAAAAGTTTAAGATATAAAATTCCCAGTCTGATTGAAAAGTTGTATACCTATGTGGTCCTTGATGGGATTCAATTTAAATATAAGTCCTCAAAGCCTGCTTAGATATTTTAAAACTAGTTATTAAGAGAGTTAAAGGAATGACTAATTTGTGGATTCTCATGCAAATAACAGAGAGTTGGTCAGGTTAATGAATTGCAAGACATTCTGGATAGATCAACAAAAAAATCTGAATCCCTTAGAAAGCTAAATATGAAAAGAAAACATAGGTATTGATAACTTAATTCCTAACAAATTTACTTTTTTAGTCCCTACACTCTTTTATTTATTTATTTATTTATTTATTTATTTATTTATCTATTATATTAATTTTATTAGTTGGACCAAATCACTCAGGAATAGTTTATATAAGTTACTTGACAATTAAGCTTCACAATCACTGTGAATCTACAAATCACTACGAATTCTGAGTTTCTGCTATATTCATTCCTAAAGAAAAAAAAGAAAAAAAAAACACAAAACAAACAAAAAAAAACTAGAAATTTTTATCCCTCATTTGTGAAAATAATGAATATATTTTTCAGTCATTAGATGGTGCCCCTTATGTCTTTCTTCTGAGAAGGTACCTATTCCCCTTTAAAATTAATAATGCTTTTTTTGCAAGGTGTTTCTGGTAAGAAAGTAATGAGAGTGCTATGTGATATATCTAATTATTTTTTGTAGTAATACAGTGTTAATTCAAGCTTTTTTTCAGACTATGTTTATATATGTATAAATGTACTTTGGTTGAACTTTTGAAATCTTGACACATGCCATATAGGCAACTGTGAGACTCAGTACATGGTAAATGGTACAGAAGCTAATGTGGATATGCCATGGATGTTGTCTGTCTTGACTTCAACAAGGCTTTTGACACAGTCTCCCGTAACATTTTCATGGGGAAGCTCAGGACGTGCAGGTTAGATGAGTGGACAGTGAGGTTGTTTGAGAACTGTCTGGATGGCAGACCTCAGAGGGTGGTGATAAATGAGGGCAAGTCTAGTTGGAGGCCTGTGGCCAGTGGTGTCCCGCAGGGGTCAGTACTAAGTCCAGAGCTATTCAACATCAATGACTTGGATGAGGGGACAGAGGGCAACCTGAGTAAGTTTGTGGGTGATACCAAACTGGACGGAGTGGTCGACACTCCAGAGGGCTGTGCTGCCATTCAGAGGGACCTAGAAGGGTTGGAGAGCTGGGCAGAGAGGAACTTCATGAGGTTCAATAAGTGCAGGGTCCTGTACCTGGGGAGAAACTCTTCTCAGTGGTGACCAGTGACAGGACAAGGGGTAATGGGAACAAGCTGAAACATAGGAAGTTCTATCTCCAGTGAGGAAGAACTTCTTTACAGTGATGGTAACACTGGAGCTCCGGAACAGGCTGCCCAGAGAGGTTATGGAGTCTCCTTCTCTGGAGATCTTCCAAACCCGCCTGTATGCGACCCTGTGTCATGTGCTCTAGGTACCCCTGCTTGAACATGGGGGTTGGACTAGATGATCTCTAGAGGTCCTTTCCAACCTTAACCATTCCATGATTCTGTGAGGAGTTTGTTCTGCAGTGCTCCCAAAGAGTTTAGAAACCTCAGAAGTACCATGCCAGAGTTGACATACTGCAGTGGTTGCCTTAGGCCTCCAATGACCCCACGAGTACTGAGTAAATCTAGTCGGTAAAGCAGACTCACTCTCAGCTCAGACACACTGTAAGCACCTAGATGCTGTGAATTTTTGTTTTGCATTTTTCGTTGAACATCTGTACTAATTATCATTTGATACGTGTAATCTGTTGTCCCTACTGTTGAATATCCTGTTCACTATCCTGTTGGTATCCATTGTTATTGACTGAGGCCATCTATTCAGTGCAACAGTACTCCATATTGAAACTGTGTTTTGTCAATACCATGAAAATACACTGAAAAGAGATCTTTCTGGGTAAAGGACTATGTGTTCATTTTGAAACATTTCAACACATCTCATGTAGAAAAAACAACATTTGACCTCTGCAATTATACCAAAATAACAAACGCAGACACGTTCCCTATTCAGAGTGTGGACAGAGAAGAATGTCTGGGCATAGTAGAGTTTTTAAACACAATGTTTGGATGTGCTTTTCTCTCCATTAGTCCTTGTAATGTAATCTCACTGCTCTTGGTTTAGTTTTTGGAAACTTCTTTTTCTCTGTTAAAAATCTAGGATAGGTTTGATTATTTTTGTAAATGTTGGGTACCAAGAAGTTGCAGTACCTGAGCTTGGTTATTTAAATTCTTTATTGAAATATATTTTTTCTGACAATGCATAATATTGTCAGAATATTATCAGGATATAACAGGAATCACAGAAACATGGTGGGATAGCTCCAACGACTGGAGCGCTGTCATGGAGGGCTATGTGCTCTTTAGGAAGGACAGGCTGGGAAGGAGAGGTGCTCTGTATGTGAGAGAGCAACTGCAATGCATGGAGCTCAACCTGGGAGTGGATGATGAGCGGGTGGAGAGCTTGTGGGTAAGGGTTAAAGGGCAGGCCAACATGGGAGACACTGTGGTGGGTGTCTGCTACAGGCCACCTGACCAGGAGGAGGCGGCTGATGAGGCCTTCTACAGACAGCTGGAAGTTGCCTCACGGTCGCAGGCCCTGGTTCTCATGGGGGACTTTAACTTCCCTGACATCAGCTGGAGAGACAGCACAGCGAGGCACAAACGGTCCTGGAGGTTTCTGCAGTGCGTCGATGACAACTTTTTGACGCAGGTTGTGGAGGAGCCGACGAGGAAAGGTGGGCTGCTGGACCTCATACTGACAAACAGAGAGGGCCTTGTTGGAGATGTGAAGGTGGGGGGCAGCCTTGGCTGCAGTGATCACGACCTGGTGGAGTTCAGGATCCAACGAGGAGGAGGCAGGGCAGTAAGTAGCCTTGCCACGCTGGACTTCAGGAGGGCCAACTTTAGCCTCTTCAGAGACCTGCTGGGAAAGATCCCGTGGGCTAGGGCTCTAGAAGGAAGAGGGGCCCAGGAGAGCTGGTTAGTTTTCAAGCGGCATTTCCTCCATGCCCAGCAACAGTGCATCCCTGTGCGTAAGAAGTCAGGCAGAG
>VZSG01001454.1:55222-77245 GCA_013398315.1 Nothoprocta pentlandii | reverse complement strand
GGTCTCTGGTTTGGATCTCTGGGACCTCTCTGCTCCCGCCCGGCTAGAGGGCAGTGTTAAGAAATGCTGGGAACTGGGAACGATTCCTACTGGATTTGCTTGCTGCTGCTCTCACCGGTGATGTGCAAGGCGAGGCTGCCGCATGACGCTGGTGCAGACAAAGGAGCGGCCGGGGGGGGGGTTTGTTAATCACGTGTGCAAGAATCAAGCCTGTTGCATGAGACTTTACTAGGTGGTTGATTAGTGAGAGGAATGTGCCTGCAGAAGCAGACGTGGTCACCAGGGATGCATCTCCTAGCCCGGATTCTCCTGCTCCTTGGCACCTCCATGACCCGTCCCGGTGGATGCGATAAATGCTCCGATATCCCATGGCATCGCGAGCAGGAGTGGGGTGCCAGGCTGCAGCACCTCCCTCTCTTGCATTGGCACCCAATCCTCATTTACATTTAAATTACAAATGTAATTAGGGCCCAATGACTTGGCTATTAAAATAAATCTCAGTGCGAGTGACTTGCAGCAGTAACACCGCAGATCCTGGGCAAAGGCTTCTGGCTGCTAGGGCTGGCAAAGCCACCCGAGCTAAAGGGGTGAATGCAAAGAAGTTATAAAATATGGAAAACTTGTGGTGGGTTTTCCCCATAACTGAGAGGATGGGGGAAGATGATGTGATCTTGCTGCAGGGAGGCAGTTTGTGCTGTCAGTAACCAGAGCTGTTCCTGAGGGATGGAGCATCGTCTGGAGCAGGGTTTGAACTCATTTCACCGCACACCCACATGGCAAAGGACACCCAGAAACCCTCTGCGCTTTTATTTATTTATTTATTCTAAAAAGCAGCTTTTATTATACAGGGATGTCAACAAACCGCCCCAATTGAGGGCTGGGGCTGGCCGTGCAAGCTCAAGCCCAGGAGAAGAGCCAGGTCCAGCCCCAGGATCCGGCTCCTGCGTAGGTGGCAGCAGGGGCACCGGGACTCTGGCAGTCACCTTCATCCTAGAGAGGTATAGAGAGAGTTGTACATTTTATATATAAATATATATATATATATGTATGCATACAGAGATGTGCAGGAGGGTGGCCACAAGTTCCCAGCTTTGTTGGGATTCACCTCATTTCCCAACCCAAGTGGCAGCTGCAGAAGTTGCTTTTGGGAAAGGGAGGCTGGATTGAAGCCTGTTTAAAAAATAATTGGCATCTGTCCTGTGCCAGGAAAATTCCTCAGTTTCATTCAACTTAACCTGCCCCAAACGGCGGGTGGCTGGGACGGCAGCGGGGCTGCAGGAGCAGGGGCCGAGGTGGGTGAAAAGCACAAGATGCCGCAGGATTTAAGGAATGAGCAGCCCTCTGCCTTTCCCCATCGGTGTCTCAATCTGTCAGGTCTCAGGTCCCAGGGTGGAGGCGAGGTCCAAGGTCCCCCTGCGTTCTCCCAGGCGAGCCCATCCTCGCAGCATCCCGTGCGCACGGAGACACGCGGAGGGTAGCGATGCCAAGCGAGAGGCCCTTCCTTGCAGGACATCGGGGTTGTTGGAGCTCCCAAGGGGCAATTCCAGCCCCTTTTCTCCCGGGCCTCTCTTCATCCTTGCGCCGGAGAGGCCACGTCCTCCCGCCTGCCCAAGCGATGCAGCCGAGGCGGGAAGCGACGGCGCCCGCGGCAGCCGCCAGGCCCCAGGTGCCGCGGCCCCGCGCCGGCTTCCCTGCAATTAGCCCAACGAGCGCGATGACGGCAGCGAGCGGGGCCAGCAGGAGCCATCTGCTCTCCCGGGGCCCAAACTGCCCAGGCAGCAGCTCCTGCGGATGCTGCCCCAGCAGTGGCGTTGCAACATGATGCCTTTCTTGCAATAGCTTACTTTTCCTAAGAGAAAAAAAGACCCTATTTCTCTATTTCTTCACCCCCTTTGCAGGTCTTTGCAGTCACTCTCTTTTTTTCCTCTTCTTTTATAGGGAAACAGCAGTATTTTGAGGCAGTCCCCGTGGCAGCGCCGGCCCTGCTAGAGCTCCGTGCTGGTGACGTGGGTGACCTCGGAGCGCAGCTCGTCCCCGCGCCGCTCGTGGCCTCCCCCAGCCAGTCAGGCCGGCTGGCGGAGGCCCTCGGAGCGCGTGCAGGTGGACACGGGCTCCCTCACGGTGCCTCTGCTGCGGGAGAAGCCCTTGGGATCCGTGCGGGCCCGGAAAGGCAGGCAAAGCTCTCGGAAGCACCTCTTGAAATTCTCATCCAGGAATGCATAGAGGACAGGGTTGAGGCTGCTGTTGGTATAACCCAAAGCGATGCAGAAGTGCAAGCCGGCCACCACATAGGGGTTCTTCTTGTCTATGTCCACCAAGGTCCAGATGATGACGAAGATGTGGATTGGCGTCCAGCAGATGATGAAGGCTGCAACAACCACCAGCACCATGCGTGTGATGCGGCGCAGGTTGCGGTCTTTCTCCTTGGAGCCGGACAGAAGGCGGACGCTCTTCAGGCGGAGGATCATGAGCCCGTAGCAGATGGTGATGACCAAGATAGGCACCATGAAGGCGAAGATGAAGACACAGATCTTGGTCACGGTGTCCCAGTAGATGGGGGGATCGGGGAACTGGAGTGTGCACAACACCATCCCATCTGCAGGAGAGAAGATGATCAAAGAGGGATTAAAGCAGAGAGAATACTACGAAGTTCTCTTAAAAAATGACACTGTGGTGACTTTTATTTGGCAGGACATTCTTGCTGTCACATGGAGGAGTACCCATCACTGAACTTCAACCTGCTCCAGGAACAGGTGGCTTTACTTTGCCATGAGGGTCTGGTCAAGGCATCCCCCCTGGGACGGATAGATGGGGCCCCATTCCCAGAAGCCACTTGCCTTTCGTCTTGGTGACCGCCATGACCATGATGGGCACTCCGATGACAGAGGAGAGCACCCAGATGCACACGTTGATGATCTTGGCCTTGGCCGGCGTGCGGAACTCCAGCGCCTTGACCGGGTGGCACACGGCGATGTAGCGGTCCACGCTCATCATAGTGAGTGTGAAGATGCTCGTGAACATGTTGTAGTAGTCGATGGACAGCACGACTTTGCAGAGCAGCTCCCCAAAGGGCCACGTCTCCATGAGATACTTGGCACTCTGGAAGGGCAGCGTGCTGGTGGCCAGCGCGTCCGCGAGTGCCAGGTTGAAGATGTAGATGTTGGTGGCCGTTTTCATCTTGGTGTACCTGGAGGGGGGCCGAGAGGGGGCTGTTACGTGCGTACCGCGCAGGCCCATGCGCATCATGGTGATGGGGTTACACTCTTGTGCACACCAAATGCTGGGACTCTCATCCCAGACTACAGAGGTACTCGGACCTTCTCAAGGTCTCACCCATAACCTGACCAGGAAGCTGCTGGTCATTCCTGCAGCTCTTCTGCTCAGAGCTCAAAGATAACCTGGAGAGAGAAGTGTCTTTTTTTCTCAATTAAATTGATTTACTCCATTTCCCTGAACCAGTCGCATGGTGCCCTTTACCTCCCCCAAACTGCCTGTATCTGATTTTCCACCCAGTAAATCGTGATTATCCGGCCTGCTTCCCTCTCGAGTTCGCTCGCAGACATTGGATCGATGAGCTCCGGAAGCGCAGGCCATCTGGAAGCAGCACGGGGGCCTCTGGCTTAATTCCTTCCAGCGGGTCCCACCTCCGAGCACCCCAGGCTGCTCCCAGCATCCGGAGTGGCTCCCGGATTAGCAATTGCACGAGAACCCCTCCTTGCATGGAGGAACCCACCGGGAGCATCCCAGGCACCAGCAGCCGATTGCACCAAGGTGGTGCCCAGGGTTGTGCCCAGCCCCAGTGCAGGGGGAATTAACCCGGCTGCTGCTGGGGGAACGATGGTGGCCTCGGCTCATAGATTGCATGGGGGATGTGCAGTAAACTGGGCAGAAACAGGGTGGGGATGTGCAATGAATTGGAGGGCGCACGGGGAGTAAAGAGCTTCCATCCTGGAAGCATAAAGAGAGTTTTCATTCTGGGTTAACCTGAAATCTAGAGAATATTTTTGGTGTTTTCAGGTTTCTGGCTCCCCTTGATTAAAAAAAGGCTTTTTTTTTGGGGGGGCGGGGGTAGAATTTGTGGTGCTTTCATCTCTGTTTTGTTTTCCTGACTGCCGGCAGTGAAGAGGAAGGACAGGGACGCGGGCGGCGCTGCTGCCTGAGCCATTCGGGTCCCGCTGCAGCTGCGCCAGGGGCAGGAGCCTGCACCTCCCTAGGCAAGAGCAGCGTGGGGAGGGACGCGGGGGTTGACCCCAGATTTGAGGCCTTGGGGGCCTCTGGAAGGCTGCACTGCTTGCAAAATAAAGGAGTGGGGAAGAAAAAAAAAATAGTGGAAAAAAGCCTGGGAATAGTCAATCCACCACACTGGGGTTAAGGAGTCCAGCTCAGGGTGTTGAGCACAGCCAAGGGGTCTCCAGAGCTGGTGCAAGCTCACTGGGACACACGGGAGCTGATGCAGCTCCAAAACGATCTTAGATCCAGGCTTTGCAGCATCCTCATTCCGATGAGTCCCTTGGGTCCCCCAGCCCGGGGGGACCAGCTCCGTCCAGCTGCCCATAGGCTCTGCTGAGGCTCCCCAGGGTGCACAACGTGTCCCGGGGCAGCGGGACCGAGCGCCCCCGTGCAGCCCCACGGCGGAGAGCTCCGAGGCAGAGCCGCACTCGCCTCCCGCTCCCCAGCGCGCAGGGGCAGCTCCAGCTGCAGCGTCGGGGTGGCGACCAGGGCACCAGAAACCATGGAGAAACCATGGAGATGGGATGCGCGCATGGCCGGGGCTGCTGCGGGAGCTCGGGCTGCGCAAAGGCAGCCAGTTACGGCACGGCCAACGCTCCGAACTGACTCCTTCCCTTTGATTTTCTGTCTGGTTTTGAAGTCAATACAAGAATTGCATCTAGCGGCAAGTAGGGTCAGTGCATGGTGCTGCTGCCCGCCATCGGCCCCCTTCCCCTCACTGCAAAGAGGCTAAAAGATCCACCGGGGAGCTGCTGGCTGGGGCAATCCAGGACGGTGTCTCCCACCCAGCCCCAGGCGTGAGAGCATCACCGAGGGCTTCGGGGTGACCATCCCCAAGGGGCTTTGCTGGCCTTGGGGCCACACACCCGAGGGCTCCCAAGGAGGTGGCTGATGGAACCAGTGCAGGGCACCAGGCAGATGGGATCAGCTTCGGGTGCCACTGGGCTGACTGCTGCTGCAAATCTGACAGGATTCAGTAATTCTCTTGGAGACCATCAGGTCCCGGTGCCAGAGCCGGCTCCTCCACTGCCCCATGCACATGTGCTCTTATCTTCTTTTATGAGCTTTTCACCCCAGAAAGACAGTCAGCTTTTCCCCACGCAGACACACACATGTGCTCCCTTGCACACACATGCTCTCCCTGTGCACACACCCAGCCCAGGGCTACCTGAGCTCAGGAGCACCCAGGATCACCCCGCACCCCTCTGTCACGGTCTCACATACGATGTATGCTCACCCCGATGCATGCTCCCCCAAGTGCACACTCACCTCCCTTCAGTGCACACTCACTCCGGGGGTTATCCCACACACAGCACGCGCTCCCTGCCGCCTTGCGCTCGCTCTCCTGCACGTGGTGATGCTCACCCCAGCCGTGGTCCCGCTCCGGGCGCTGGCTCCCACGCTCGCACCCTGGCTCCCAGCGCAGGCACCCTGCCAGCCCCGCGCACGGCCAGCCCCGCGCGCACACGCACCCTCCGCGCTGCAAAGGCGGTGGGCAGCAGCTGCCCCGGGCGCCCCGCTCGCACCTGACGATGCCGTACATGACGAGCACGTTGCCCAGGAGCCCCACGACGCACACGACGGCGTAGAGCGCGGTGACCACCACGGCGATGAGGACGGAGGCGGCGCCCCGTGCCCGCGGCGGCGCCGTCCCGTTGGCGCTGAGGTTGCCCAGGGCGGCGGCCCAGGCGCTGCCGTTGTGGCCGCCGGGCGGCTCCATGGCCGGGCACCGCGGGTTCGAATCCCGCCGCCGCCGCGCGCAGCCTCCCGCGCCCGCTGCGGGGGGACGTCTTATAAAGCCCCGCGTGTCCCACGTGGGGCGGGGGGCCGGGCCTGGCTCCCGCCCCGCCCGCCTCTCCCCCGGCAGCTCCCACCTGCGGCGCTGCCGCTGCCCGCCCCCCCGCGCGGCCGCGGATCTTCCTTCCGCGACCCCCGTCCCTGTCACCATCCCTACCGTGTCCCTCACCCCCGTCCCACAACAGGATCCCTGCCAGCCCCTTCATCCCTACCTGGATCCCTTCGGGAGGAGCGGGGGGCACTGAGCAGGGTGCTCCCTGTGCCCGGGATCCAGGCATACCCAGGGAATCCAGATCCTTCGGAGGATGCGGGGGGAGCATCCTTCTACTGCCCCCGCCTTTGTCTGGGCCTTTGCTCCCACTGTGGCCCCCCCGCTGCCCCGTCGTGTCCTTGAGAGGCGGGGGGGCGTCCTGCTGTCCTCGTGCCCAGGTCCCGCTGCCCGGGCAGGGCGGGATGCCGCAGGGGGCCTGCGGGGCGCTCCCGCCTTGCGCCGCTCGTTGCGGTTTCCTTTTCCAGACGCAACATTAAAAATGAACCCAGCAGATGCAGAAAACAAGCGGAAAATCTTCAGCAGGCCTGGCCGGCAATCCGCTCAGTGCCACGGTGCCCAAGGTGCTTCCAAAAGGAGGGAAACTGAGGCAGGGAAGGTGCCTGCAAGAGAATGCTGGGAGCGTTGTTTGGGAATGGCCACATACACCTTTCCACCCTGTCCCGGCTCTGCCTGCTGCCCCGATCCCCTGCGAGCAGCCCCCGGCAGCGTGTGCAGCACCATTGGGGAAGAGCCGCTTCCTTTCCAGAATTCCTTGGTTTTAATTAAAACGATCATAAAAACTATCCCAGCACAGCTGGCAGCGCTCCAGTCCAGTCCATGGGAATCCCTGAATGGGGAGATAGAGGAGCTCATTTCTGTCCCAAGGCTCCCTCAGCTCTCAGGGGTTCCAAACGATTATGATTTTCTCTATCATATAGAAAATATCAATATAATGTAGCTTTTCTCTCCATCCTGCCCTAACCTTCCACCAAGAGCTGGGAATCTGCTGTTGGATAACGCGGGACTGTGAGGTATAACAGGAACTTCCATAGTTTCCTTCCTCTTCCTCTCCCTCCTTCCCAATGCTTCCCTCCCTGCAGCAGCGAAGGAATAAAAAACCCCGGGCAAATTCAGCCTTCCAGAGGCCGCAGGCAGCTGCTGCCGGGCACTTTTCCCGTTTTCCCTCTCCCTGCCAAGAAAGGAACTTTGGGTTTGTTCTTTTCCAGCCCAAGCAGCTCCTCTGGTGGGAAAGGAAGGAAAAGGCGCCAGGAAAAACCGCGCTCGGACCCATTCCCATCTGCAAGGCAAAGCCCCGCTGGGAGGGCGGGCGCCGGGGAGAGGAAAGAGGCCGGGACACCCCGGCTCTTGCAGAGGGATCTTTATTTTTGACTTCCTCAATGCCGGGATCACACGGAGATGCTGTGATGGAGATGCCTGGAGCATCTCTGTGTTTCTCCTTCACATCTAGAAGAAACCGAGGAGACCAGGTCAAGAGCAGCTCTGCAGCCCCGCTTTGCACACCCAAAAGGACTTTCCACCACAGCATATGAAATAGTCTTTCTTTTTTTTTTTTTTTTTGTGCAACCTTTTAGCTTCCTGCCACAGCCCCAGGATTTGCTGCCTCCGTTTGCCCCGTTTCCTCCATCCGCAGACACAAGACCAAGGCCAGGTCCATCCGTGACCTCAAGGATTGGGATAGAGGGGAGGAGGCAGCTGCTTTGCCAGCAGAAAAGCCTGGCAGAGGTTGGGGTCTGGGGGGGTCTTTGGCCGCCAGGCTGGAGATGCCAGAGCTGGATCCGTGGGCATCGATCGCGCTGATTAATAGCGGCAATTAAATAAGTATCGAGTGCGCGAGTCAAGCGGTTCAATCGCCGGCAGCCTCGAGTGGGTGTTTCTCCTTGGGGGATTCCGGTGGCTCCGGCGGCGCGGCAGGGACGGGTGTCTAAGGGACAGCGTGGAGCGGGATGCCGGACCCGGAGATGTCGGGAAGAGGGGCTGTTAATGTTGGTGGAGGCTCCCGGCATCTTAGTAATGTTCCCTGCAGCTCCAAAGGCATCTTCCTCTTGCCCTCCTTCCTCCTCGCCAGCCTGGAAACCCAGAGACAGCAGAGACTGGGATTTCCCACTCCTCTTCTGCGATTCCCTCTTTCTATTTATTTAATTATTCCTCTCTTTATTGCTGAAGCCCCTTTTTAGTGCAGAAATCCCACAGGTTCCAGCCAGCACATCCTTGGGGGCCGCTTGGGCAGCCCCACACACACTGAAATAAGGCTACGGAGACTACGGAGACTACGGAGACTACGGACTAAGGCTACGGAGAAGCCCAGGGCGGCTGTTCCGCATTTGCACCAGCTCCAGACTCAAAGCTGTGCCTAAATATAGACAGAAATATAATTTCAAAGCACCTGTGTTTCAAGGCAGATGCTTGTTGAGGAGGTTGCGTGGCTGAGAGCTGAACACCAGAATTTAACAACAATATTAAATGAACGAAGCCTAAAGAAACTCTTTGGCTAAAGGAGGCCCTTTCCTCATGCGAGGCTTTTATTTACTGGGTGAGGGGCAGGCTGGAAATAGATCTTTTTCTGCCTCTTTATTGAAATTTATTCCATTCATTGCATCTTTTCCCACTGTGGCACCTGGGCATCATCACAGAGGATGGCAAGAAAGGAATATATATTTATACACAAACACACATACATTTATACACAAATAGATATATTTCTTTCCTTGCTGCATCCAGGCTATCACAGGAGAGAGCAGCTTTTCCCCCTCTCTCCTTGCGTTTCCACCTTGCCGGGCATCCTGGCGCGGCTGGATCCTCAGGGACGGGGATGAGTCACTGCCTCCGAGCGGGAAGGGCAGCAGCCCGTGATGCTCCCAAGGCCCCGGGCGCTCCAGCTCCCTCCGGCTCCGGAGCCACATTCCCGCCCCGAGGACGAGCTGGATGCGCCCCGCAATGCGCCCGCGCATGAGCCCCTTGCACGGCCACCACCTCCCCCAGATCCCAGGGGCCAGGACAGGCCTTGATCCCCTTGCACTTCCCTCCGGAAAGGGCTTCTTCTCTCCAGCAAGGGGAGCTTTGCTCCGTTCCTCCCCCTCGACCCGTTCAGCTAGGGCAGAAAGATGCGCTCCAAGCACTGCAATTGCCAAGCACTGCAATCGGAAGCAGCCAAGATCAAAGCGCTCCACCAGCTCCGCAGGCCTCCTTTGGCCCAGAAATATCAGGGCACTGATGTTTCTTTGGGGAAAAAAAAAGGGAAAAAAATAAAAACGTCGATTTTGTGCTTTTCTGCACAGCGCGGTTGGGGCTGGGCTGAGTCATCGCGTGTGGCACCCACGGCTGGGCACCCGCCAGCCCTGCCACTCGCTCGCAAAGGTTGCCAGCGACAGACGGCTTTTTTGACCTGTTTCTTTTTTTCTTTCAGGGGGAAAAACTAAAACTAAAAAAAAAAAAAAAAAAAAAAAAAAAAAAAAAAAAAAAGAGCAAAACCAGAGTCTGATCACTCCGAATCAGTGTTTTTGTTCTGTGCGTTGGGGCTGCTGGGCCTCAGGCATCCGCTTGGGAGAGCAGGGTCCAGCCAAGGTCTGCTGTCACGAGGCTTTGCTGTGCAAAGCGGGAAAATGGGGGGAAAACATGGCAAAAAGAGGGGGAAAAAAAGGAAAAAAGGCAAAAAAAAAAAAATCTGTCTCTGTCTGGCACAGGGTGTTTTGGGGGCTTCTCCAAAGGAGTTGCGGGTCCAGCACAAATTCAGGGAGCCCTGTGGCCACCCTCGGAGCCGAATCCTGGGAGGCGAATCCTGCAGGCCGGCAGCTCCCTCGGGACGTGGGCCTGCACCGCTGCAGCCAAGGGATATGGCACAGGGCACCAGGAGCGGCCGGGACGCTCCCACGGGACATGCCAGGATACTCCCACGGGACGCGCCGGGATGCTCCCACGGGATGCGCCGCCTGCCGCCGCCCCTGCCAGCCCCAAGGGACCCACTGGCCACTGTGGCCACTAGGAGGGGGGGGGCGGCTCCAGGTTGCCATGGAAACGGGGGAGCTGCCAGCGCAGCTTTTATTGCTTTTTCTTTGCAGTGACCCCCCAAGGTCGAGGGGAAACGATGTCGGGGAGAAGAGAAGCGGCGGATGAGGGGGCAGCGCTCGGTGCCCCACGACAGCCGGACACCTCGGAGCCCCTCACGACCTCCAGCCCCACTGATGTCCACGGCTCCAGAGCCACTTCCCGCTTCTCCCTGCAGAACCCTGGGAAAACCCTCCTTGGCCAGGGACACCCTTGGGGACAAGAGAGGAGTAGATGTCGATGAGAAAAGAGATGGGAAATCCCAGATGGGAATGCCCTCTGTCCCCCCTGCCCTCAGCTCTCCCCTTTTCCTTCCTCATCCTGGTGCCGCTCCAGGGCACGGACCTGTCTGGATTTATGGTGTGGTCCCTGCCCTGGAATTGCAAGCAAAGCAATGGGAGTTAAATCCATTCCCTGCTTCCTTCCCACATGCTCTGGGAGGCACCGACAGCCGGGGCTGTGTCCCCACGGAGCCCCTGTCCACCTCGGGGTGCTTCAGTCCTGCTGCACAGCCAGGATTCAGGAAAGATCCGCCGCAGGACACAGAGCCCCAGCCAGGCTCCCATCCCGCATCCCGAGCTGGCCCCAGTGCCCCGGGAGCTGCAGGCTGCGCCGCCCTGGCCAGCGTCCCCATCCCATCTCCAGCTGGGATGCGCAGGGAGCTCCAATGGCTCCGTCCTGCGGGGGCTCCGAAACGCAGAGCCTGGGTGGGATGTGGGGCTCCCAGGACCCGCTCCCAGGACTCAAACCAGGAGGCTTCAGATGAAGCCGCAGCCCCCAGGGAGCAGCCGGGGCCTCGGGAGGGGACCCTGGGGCGCCGGCGGCACCGGAGGCTCTCCGGCCAGGTCTCCTCGGGAAGCAGCTGCACCACGGGGACCTCTCACACCTTTATTGCTCCAGCCGGAGGGTCGCTCCCCACGTGCTTTGCCGCAGTGCCAGCCCCTTCCCGGGGACGCAGTTCCTGGATGTCACTGCATGGAGGGGCAGCAGGGGTGTCCCCACAATGGCCCCGCGAGCTCAGCCAGCGTTGAGGAGAGGGGCAAGCGGGATTCGAGGGGAGCCCCTTGCCACCCCCCTGGACAGAGAGAACAGCCCCCGGTGCCAACATGTGCAGGGCCCCACGGTCCCCCAGGCGCCGGCCCCCCAAGCTCCACTGCCAGGGGGGCAGAGCCACCCTCCGCGTGGGGACGTGTCCCTTGCCGGGACTCCAGCCACGGCCTCTCCATCCATGTGCAGCACAGGCGGCGCCGTCAGCAGAACTGCGGGAGAAGTGAGGAGGAGAGTGAGCCCAGAGCTGCCCCCGGCACCTCCCTGCACCCGCAGGAGCCACCCGTGCTGCAGGGAGAGCAGATCTGGGCACCCCGGGGACACCCGCACATCCCTTCCCGCCACCCGCACCGACCTTCCAGCGGTTCCCGCACTCGTTGCACAGCACGAAGGTCGTCATGGGCTCATCCGCACTCCGCGTCTGCACCTAGGGATGGGGCAGGGGACAGGTCAGCAGAGCCCGTGCAGTGTCCTTGAACCACGGGGACAGGGAGACCCCCCAAGTCCCGGGTGGTGCTCAGGGGCTCACCTGGTTGTAGGTGCAGTTCTTCTTCTTGCACTTGCCGCACTGGAAGAGGTCGGTGACGGTGCCGCCCGTCTTGGCCATCTGGTGCTCGCGGATGGCTTCCAGGGTCATGGCATTCCTCAGCTCCTTCAGCTCGTCACTGGCCATCTCCTGCCACGAGTGGTGGCCACGGTCAGAGGAGGGACCTGTGCCCAAGGCAGCTGTCCTGGTTGCAGGTAAGCCCAAGATGCCACCACTCGCCCCATCGCATCAGCTCCAAATTTGCCCCCTGGGAATGGACCAGCCCATCCTCAGGTGCTGGTTAGTGACTGCAGTGATTTGTCCTAGTCCTAGGGCTCCGGGGAAGCAGCACCTAAAGTTTTCAGGCTGATGCCACCTCCTTATGTTCACGTGAACACCATCTCCAAAGGTTTGGACCCACCATGAGTTTTACCAGAAAGCCATGGACCCACGAAGCTCCTTGGGTCTGATAGATGGTTATTTTGTTCCATGTAGTGGGACAAGCCCATGCACCACATGGGCACCACCAAGCTAAGACCCAGCTGGCCTTTGGGTCTCCCCTCCTGAGTGGATTTTGGGGAGCCAAGAAGGCTCCATCCCTGCTCCCCATCTCCTGGGTCACCCTGGGCACAGGCTCCGTCCCTCCACACACCTCAGCGGTCATGCGAGCGATGAGGGCGGGCGCAATGGCCCCGCACAGCACGTTCCTCCGCAGGTTGGGGTTCTTGGGGTCCTTGAGGTTGCTGATGCGGCTCCTCACCCGGTTGCGGTACTTCATGTCCGTGCTCTTCAGCTCCTGGAAGATTTGTGCTGCCCGTCAAGGAATCCAGGGCACAGTGCAGTGGAGATGCCGGCGCCCAGGCACCAGCTGCCGCTCTGAAAGCTCTGCGTGGTCATCACTGGGGCTAAGGCCACTTGGCGGTGGCCAGATTTCAAAGCGGGAGGCCACATTCACAAGAACATGTGCCAGGGCTTCCCTCTTTGGGAGTTTAAGGCCATGCTCAGCTTGGGGTTTGGGATTTGGGATGCTCTTTCACATGCCCCTGCAAGTGTGGGACAGCAGGGACGATCATCCCACCAGCAGCTTGGGGAGCAGCAGGGGGCTCAGCCTGCTCCCACCCCAGCAGCCTCAGAGTCTGCAGACCACACCAGCAGCTCCGGCTGGGACGTGCTGGGACGTGCTGGGCTGCACCTCGGTGCCGCTCACTGGGACTGCAGGCAACGGCCCCGCAGGTCCCAGCAGAGCCCGTCACCGCCGCCTCGCGCCCTGCCACCCCTGTACCCCGGGCAGCGGCGATGCCCCCAGCCCCTCCAGGCCACGGCAGCGGGTCCCCCCACGTCCCGCAGGATATGCTCCTCGATGGCGGCCGCCAGCTTCTCGCAGTTGACACCCAGCTCCTGGTAGTCACCTACGGGGCAGGGAAAGCGGGATGAGGCTGCGCCGGGCAGGAGGGGCCCGTCGCGCGTGGCGCCTGCTCACCGTCCACGCGCAGCGCCGCCGCCAGCATCTCCACGCACTTGTCCCGCACCGGGTCCCCCGTGAGGAAGCAGCGGGACAGGAGGCAGGCGGCGGGGGATGGAGCAGGGCTGCCCGGCGTCCGCGGCGCTTCCGCTCGGCCCTTGCTGCTCCCGGCTCTGCAGCGGGGAGGCCGCAGCGGTCACGGGGCTGCAGGAACCCAGCCCACGTGCGGGTGCATCCCTGCCCCCCTTCCTACCTCTCCTCTTTGGCGTCACTGGAGCCTCTCCGGGTGCCAGTGGGAGCAGGCGAAGGGCTGGAGCCCGCGGAGGCTCTGCTGGGACACGCGGCAGGGACAGTGGCACCGCAGGGCACACAGGACACCACACGCCCCAGGAGGCTCGGGCAACGCAGGCAGGCTCGGGCGCAGCAGGGAGCCCCCAGGCAGGAGGATTTGCTCCAGGCAGGGATCCCCCAGGGCCCGGAGAGGGATCCGGGCCAGCAGCCTCCTCCCGCTGCCCCACGCAAGGGGCAGCACCCCCAACCAAGGAGCAGGGCCCCGCAGCAGGGGTACCCCCACCCCACGGGCGACAGCTGCACCACCAGCAATGCAGCCCTTCACCCACCAGCTGCCCAGAATATCCCTATTGCCGGATAAGGACATTTCCCTCCTTCCTCACCTCTCCCCTGACAGCCTCTTCTGTGGAGAGGAAGAGGAGGAGACGGCAGCAGAGCCCCTCGCATCCGCAGAGCCTCTCCTGGAGGGGCCCGGGGAGCAGAGCCACACATGAGAGGGGCTCCCCGGTGACTCTGGGGACCCCCATACCCCTGCGTGGGCCTGAGGAGGCCGCAGCCCCTCTGCGCCCCAGCACCCACCTCTCCTTCTTGCCGTGCAGAGGCGACGTCTTCGTGGCGCTTGGCAAGGTCCTGCTGCAAGAGCGCAAGGGCGAGGAGGGACGCGCTGAGCGGGACGGGCCGCATCCCCCGGCTCCAAAGGCACCCACGTGCCTCTGCCCGTGTCCCAGAGCCACCCCTGCTCCTGCCCTCTCCGCCCTGGTGTCAGGGCTTTGGCCACGGGCAAGCCAGGCTTGCCAGGCATCCTGGGGGGACAGTGGTGCTGGAGCAACACCCGGGGATCAGCCCTTCCCCTGCCAGCGTCCGCGGTGTCCCCAAGGCCACCCCAGCAGGGTGTCACCAGTGCATGTGCCAGCCCCCACCTCTCCTTGTGTTTCTCCCTGGGCTTCTCGGAGGGGTTCTTGCCATGTTTTGCCAGGTGTGAGTTCGCCCCTTCGCTGGACCAGCTGGGAAAATCCTGCCCTTTCTCCTTCTTTTTCTCCCCGTCCACCTCCTTCTCCTTCTTGGGCGTTGTGGAGGAGTCTGGAGGACAGAGGGGATGTGGATTAAATCAGTGCTGGGCCGCCCAGGAGCCGCATCCCAAGCAGGCGGGAGGTGGCAGCACCAACCTTGGGAGCTTGCTCCCACCCTCACTCCTCTCCACTCTCCATAGCCCCAGTGGAGAAGTGATTTGGGGCTCAGGGGACCAGGACACCCCAGGGTCCGTGTCCTGGGCATTGCTCACCCAGCAGCCGCTTCCAGTTCTTGATGAGGACCTTGGCTGAGGCCACCACCTCCTCGTCCGCGCAGTGTTTCCTCACCGAGTTGACAGCTACCCCGATGCGCGTCGTCTGCACGAGCACGCGGATCAGCATTAGGGAGAGGGAAGCGGCTCCACAGCCTTAGCCTCCAGTGTGGACCCAGGTGCGTGAGGGGGAACGGGCAGGAGGGAAGGTCCCCGCCACTGCAGGGCCACCACCCGCCCGCCGTCTCTCTCACCTGCAGCAGCGGGATGGTCATCGTGTAGCTGGTCAGTGACTTGAGCAGATCCAAGGCCCCTTCCTGGAGCAACATAAAGCCACGAGAGATGTTGAGGAGCCCACAGGAAGCCCCATGGCTCTGCAGGAGAGAGCCGTGTCCCCCAGCCCTCCTGTCCCCGGTGAAGGCCACCAGCTGGGGGTACATCCCAGGTGGCCCCGTGCCTCTCATCGGGGTGACCTGCAGAGCAGGCAGGAGGGACAGGCAGGGACAGATGTGACCACGGCCAGCCATGCACGAGCCTCGGCTTCCTCTCAACACTGGCCATGGAATCCTGCAGCCCTAAGGGCTGGAAGCCCTTTCACTGGCTGCGTCAACTGCTGCCCTCTTTTCCTACCTGCTTCAAGATGAGAAAATAAAACATAACCTGTAGGGAAAGCAGGTCCCTGGGACGAGCCGGAGCAGCTCCCAGCTCTGCACAGCCCCTGGGCCTGCAGCATCTGCGGCATTAAATATAGCTGGGCCCACATCCCAACGGGGTCGATTTCCTCCCAGATATTTTTAGTCCTGGATAAACCTAAGCAAGTGCCCAGGTATCGTGGTGGGTACACGGAGCCACACGGCTCTGTCCCCAGCGGGGACGGCGCTTGGAAGCCACCAGCTCCGCGTGGCCAAGGCTTGGGCGAGAGCGGCTCCTGGGATGTGGCCCCCGCAGTCCCTGGACACGAAGCTCCGCGGGCAAGAGCCACGTTCTGCCGCTCTGCGGCACGTCGAGGAGTGAGGAGCAGCTCGGAGGCTGTGGGACAAGACGGGCAGCACGGCCACCAACTCTGCCAACAGCCCCAGGGCAGGGGCTTGAGGCTGTGCCCACCTCCCTGCCCGCCAGGCCGCCCTCACGCGGGCAAAGGCTGCCTGCAGTGGTCAAATATTAACCCCAAGGGCCGGGCTCTGCTGGCCTGGCTGCAACCAGATGCCAGCACGGATCTGCACCCGGCGGGAAGGGGGCAAAGGCGGGTGCAGGGCTTGGCAGCCCGGCACGGAGACGCGCTGGCCCAGGCAAGAGGCTCTGCATGTACATATGCAAGAAACGTGGCACACACTCGTGCAAGGAATGTGGCACACACTCATGCAAGGGACACGGCACACACTCGTGCAAGGGCACACGCTCATGCAATGGCCACAACACGCACTTGTGCAAAGGACACGGTTCCCATGTGCAAGGGACACGTTCCCAGCCCCGTGCCGGCTCCGTCCCCGGCCCGGATCAGGTTCCCGAGGCTGGGCCCGGGCCAGGCACCTGTCGCCCCCGGCCGCTTGTGTCGCCCAGCAGGGCCAACCCGGCCGGGGGCAGCGCAGGGAGCAGCGCGACGGGCACGGGGACTCAGTGCGGCCGGGCCGGGGGGCTCTGCAAAGCGGGGACCCCCTCGGCCCCTGCTGGGCTGCGGCAGCAGCGGAGGAGGGGCAAAGCAGCCCCCCCTCTTCCTCCCTCCCATCGCCGCCAGGTTCCGGGCTTCTGTCCCTCCCCCTGCCCTGCTCCACGTTGCAGTTTTCCGCCTGCACACGCATACATACACACGTATGCACACGCGTGCAAACTCTCGCCCACGCGTGCAAGCTCTCGCCCACGCCCCCCGCCCGCCTCACCGTGCTCTTCCTGGCCACCATCTTATCCAGTTTCTTAGCGATCCGCACCAGCTCCTCGGCCGGCCCCATTCTCAGCGGCCCAACGAGCGCCGCGACTCTGGGGACATGGAGGGTTGCGGGGGGGGTCTCAGGGCAGCCGGCTGCGCCCCGGCTCGGGGGCGGCGGGCAGGAAAACGGGGGAAAAGGCGGGGAAGGGACGGGACGGGACGGGACGGGACGGGAGGCAGGTCCGGCAGGGCAGCAGGGAGGAGGGGCGGCCCCGGCCAGTTACGAACCGCGGCCGGGCGGGCGGATCGCGGCGGGGGAGGGCCCAAAGGGGCCGCGAGCGCCGAGCGGGAGCCCGGCCTGGGGGGCCAGGGCGCCACCCCCAGGGTGCTCGAGGGACCCCGGGAACGGGCGGGGAGACCCCCCCGCCAGCACCCCCCCGTGCCGGCTGAAGCAGCTGCAGGCGGAGATGAGGGGCTGGAGGCCAGAGGCGACGGCGCCCGTGCCAGCCCCGAGGCGCCCGCGCCAACAAAGGGTGCGTTGAGCGCAGCGGGCACCGCGCCGCGCGCCCCGGCAAGGACACGGCCCCGCTACAAAACCCACGGCTTTATTGGGGACCCAAGAGAGGAAAGGTTGCTCTTTACAAAAAGAAAAAAAAAAAAGGACGGTTTTCCAAGATGAACCGTTTGCCACGGAAGGGGACGGGCACGGGGATGAAATCACAGTAGGGCACCAGGGCAGGCGGCTGACAGTGGCCTGGGCAAATATTGGTCCCTAAAAAGGCCCGGGATGGTCCCCAAGGAGGGGCTGGGGGGGCCCCCCACCTTCCCCAGGCCCCTCCTGCCTGAGCTGGGGGCTGTCACCCAGCAGCAGCCCCCAGCGCCTGAGGGACAGGAGCCCTGGGGGTCCAGGGGTGACACCCCGTCCAAGGGGGTGGCTCCATTCACCTGATGGGGCTAAAGGGGGGGTCACCCCGTCCTTGCAGGCAGCTCAGGCTGCTAAGGGAGGAAGGTGCCCCGGCAAGCACCAAACACTCATTCCACACATGCAGCAAGCGTGTCCGTTGTCTGTGCTAGCTCTGCAACCCCTTCGGAGTCACCATCTGTGAGACACTGGCCCCAGGCTGGGGCAGATCCGAGCCCCCATCCGGGGCAGCAGGCAGGAGCACCGGGCGACCCCAGGTTCCAGCCTCCAACACGTGGAGGGCAGGACGGGGATGGACGGAGACACCTGGCCCTCGTGCCCTGGTTCTGCAGGTCTCCAGGGGCGAGGCCAGCCAGGTCCCTGCTCACACGGGCGGAACGGGCGCAGGGGGACAAGGGGCAGCCCAGTCACTCCTGCAAAAGGTGGACGAAGCTGGCTGGAAAGACACCTGTACGGGAGCCATCACCCTCAATGAAGCCAACCTGGGGACGCAGAAAGTGGCGTCAGGAGGCCGCGGTGGGCCGTGCACAGAGGAGGCCGCGGGGGGGCGGCGCTCACCCAGCTCTGCTCGTCCTCCTCGCGTGTCACCACGATCACCTCGCCCTTGGAGAAGGTCAGCGCACGGGCCTTGTCGCCCTTGCAGTCGGCCAGCGCCCTGACCCGCTTCTGCCGCCCCTTGGCCTGCGAGCAGCAGCGTGAGCAGAGAGGGCAGGGGATGCCTTGTGCCAGGCCCCTCGCCACCACCCAACCCCTCGGCGCAGGGAGGAGAGGTCCCAGCCCGTGACACCTACCGGAGCAAAGCGCCTGGGCATGGGCACAGGGGGGGCCTTGCCTGGCACGGGCTCCTCGGGGCTCGGAAGGGACGTGGCCGAGGCACCTTTGCCCCCGGCGCTGCTGATGCGGCGGTAGGAGCGGGTGCACTCGGAGCTGCCGGGGAGCACAGGGACAGTGTCAAGAGACTCCCTCGCTGGGGTGGGACCCACGGGACACGGTCCTTGCTCCCAACCGCAGCCCCAAGCAAATGCTGAGGGAGAGGCGCCCCATGGGTTACCCCAGCCCATCCCCTTCCGTGCCCTGTCCCCTCCCACCACAACCAATTCCATCCCCCCAAAAAAGCTGGAAAACAAACAAACAAACAACAACAAAACCCTGGTAAATTCCATGGGCTCCCAATCCCAGGATCTCCTCCCAGCTGATGCTAATGTTGAGGGACAATCCGGCACCCCGAGGCTGCACTCCTTACCCTGAGAGGGTCACCACAGAGCAGACACCACAGTGGCAGTGGGGAGGGGACCCCTGGGAACCAGGCAGGGTGGCCCATGCCCCACGGGTGACCAGCAGGGCTCAAAGCCTCGGTGCCACCCCCATAACCCACCCAGGCTTGTGTCCCCACCTGAACTTCACAGGGGGCAGCTGCAGGACATCAGGGGCTGGCGGCGGCCCCGGTGGCTGTCCCGGCTCGGGCGCCCTCCACGTGCCACCACTCTCCGGCTCCGAGCGGGTCTCCCAGTACGCGGCGCGCCGGCACTCTGGGGGGCTGTGGGCCACAGGGACCAGGTGCCCAGCCGGGACGTCCAGGGCGCCTGGGGCGCTGGCGCAGGGGCCGCTCCAGGACACCGGCACCTCGGGCAGGCCGGGGCAGTGCGGCTCCGAGGCTTGCCGGGGGAGCTCGGGGCGCTCTGGGGAGCGCAGAGCACGGACATGCGTTGGATGGAGCTGGGGGTGCCGCCGGAGCGCAGCAGTGCTCCGGGAAGAGCAGATTGCAGCAGGGCGCTGCCACCGCACAAGGCACCTGCGCTCCACCCCGAATGTGCCCGTCTCACCAGCGGTGGCCCTGGCGCGGGGCGCGGCGCGCGCCGGGTTCTTGAGGGGCAGTGGCGGCGGCGCCTCCTCGCTGTGCGCGCGCCGCGGTGCCGGCCGCACGGCCACCACGACGCTCTCGTAGGTCCTGTTGGTGACGTCCATGCCTGCGCCGCTCCAGCGGCTCCCGGCAGTGCCGCCGGCTGGCAGCGAGGGCCCTTGCGAGGAGCGCTGCAAGGGGCTCACCTGGGGAGAACGTGCGCCCCGATGGCCACTTACACCCCCACCAAGCCGCCCCACAGTGAGTGCCGCTGAGCCCGGTACCTTCTCCTCAAGCTCGTCCTCGCTGTCATAGGGGAAATCGGCAGGTGGCTCCCAGTCGTAGTCCACGTGCAGCTGCAGCGAGAGCTTCCCTGCCTGCGCCTGCTCCAGCTGTGGGGGCGGCCCCGGGTCGGGGGGCTCAGCGGTGGCTGCCACGGGCCCCTTTGTCCATCCCTGAGTGCCCCCCATGCAAGCACCTACCAGCTCCTCGCACTCAGTGTGCTTGAGCCTCCTGGCCACATCCAGGGCCGTCTCACCCGCTGCGTTCACTGCGCCAGGGAGGGATGCACATGAAATGATGCCTCCCCTACTCAAATCCCCCAGGAGGTGCCCATGGGAAGGGCACCCAAAGCTGCACAGGGGCCCATACCCATAGCAAAGGTGGCTTTGCCTTTGAGCAGCAGCTTGAGGCAGTTGGGCTGGTTGTAGAAGGCACCATAGTGCAGAGCTGTGTTCCCCTCCTGCGTCACCCGGTCCAGCGTCCCCCTGCGCCGAGCCATGGGCAAGAAACTCAAGGCCGGGAGCAGCCCAAGAGCCTCTGGGTGCCCGTGGTGCCCCCCTCCTGTGCCGCCCACCCACCCGCGCTGGGGGCACCACGCACGCGTTCTGGATGATGAAGTCCACGAGCGGCAGCGAGGTCCGGTCTGCGCAGCGCACGGCCATGTGCAGCGGCAGCTCGCCCTGCTCCTGCCCGGGCGGAGAGCGCCGGTCTCAGCACCCCGCGGCGCCCAGAGCAAAGCGGAGGCAGGAAATGTCCCTGCTTTGCTACAGGACGCACTCGGCGGGCAACCTACCTGGCCATCGGGGCTCGCCAGGGGCTTGCTGAGGTCGTGCCCCTCGGCGAAGGCTCGGAGCAGGGCCAGCAGGTCCCGGGAGCGAATGGCCTCGCAGAGACGCTGCGGGCTGTGCCAGCCGCCCTTGTGCACGTAGCGCCGCTCCACGTACTTGGCCGTGATGAACTCCTTGCGGGCGCTCCTGCGGGAGCAGCAGTGGCGTCGGAGGGAGCGCACACGGGCCGTCGCTGCCCCACGACTCCTGCTCCAAGGCCCAGCATGGGATGGCAGCACCCGGAAAGGGGCAGCTCCCCACCAAGCGCTGGGCCCCCTCCGGGGCAAGACACCACATCCTCGTGCCACCCCCAGGCCCCCGACTCACATGTCGCTGCTGGCCGTGGGCTTGGGGCTGTCCTGTGCGGGCAGCGCGGCCTCCATGATCTCGTTGAAGCGGCTGTTCCCGATGCTGGTGGCCAGCTGGGTGGCAAAGGGGCAAGGGACAGTGAGGGCAGAGAGGATGCTGAGCCCATGACCTGCCCTGGCATTTCAGGACTCATCAACCCACAGCCCTGCGGCTGCCTCGACTCCGAGCAGCTTTCCCTGCACCAGCATCTTCCCGGGATCTCCCTCCACAGGAAGGATCCACAGGGGCAGCTGCTCTTAGCAGAGGTGCCAGCACTGCCCTCCTCAGCAAAGCGTGTGCCCAGGGCTGTGTTCCCGGCTCCAGCAGCGGGAGCAGCCGGGCTCAGGGAGGTGCCTACCAGCAGCTCGGAGGTGCTGAGCACGTCCAGCGTGAGCGACTGGATGCGGGAGTAGTGCACGCCGAGCTCGCGGTGGATGCCTGAGCACTCGATGCACGTCAGGATGCCCAGGTTGGTGGAAAGCCAGGTGGGATCTGTGGGGGGCCACAGGCAGGCTCAGTGCCACCACCATGTCCCCAGTGCCATGGGGAAAGCCATGAGATGGGGGACGCTCAGTGCACATCGCCCCAGAGCAGCATTTGCAGAAGCCCAGGTCCTGTCCCCATCCGCAGGGCCACCAGCGGGAGCCCGGACCCACCTGGGGCGCCGCAGTCGCAGCACTGCTTGTTCCCCGGCATGTTCTTCACCTCGCCAAGGACCAGCCTGGTGAGCTCCTGCACGGCACCGCCGGCCGCGGCACCCGCTGCCGCCGCGCTGCCGTCGGGCTCGCCCTTGAAGGCGTTGCTCAGTGCCTCGTCCTTGCTGTTCTGCAGCACTGACACCCAGCTGGGCAGCGGGGAGACGAGCTCAGGCCACCCACTGCCACGCTGCGCCGGGCGCCCTCGCACCCAATGCTCCCAGGGTCAACAAGGGCATATGGAGAAGGGAGGAGTTTGCCCAGCCGGCAGCAGGAGCCCCATCTCCTGCACCCAAGGCAGTTGCTTCACCCATGGTGGGGGGTTTAAAGCGGAGCCTTTGCCCACTCATGATGCCCCCTCACAGGACAGGGAAGGGCCACTTCACTTACACAACACACTCCTGCTCATCCTCCGCTTGGAAGTGATAGGTCCTGTTGTCTGCAGGGAGGAGGAGGGGAGAAAAAGTTGAGGGGGAGGTTCAGGAGAGCCCAGGAGAGGGTCTGAAATGACTCCAAA
>VZSG01001453.1:46672-78261 GCA_013398315.1 Nothoprocta pentlandii | reverse complement strand
CCTGCCCCAGACTTGGGGATCCCCCTGCCCCGGGCTGGGGCACATCCAGCCCCAAAGCCTGCCTGGGGATCCCCCTGCCCCAGACTTGGGGATCCTCCTGCCCTGGGCTGGGGCGCATCCAGCCCCAAAGCCTGTGTGGGGATCCCCCTGCCCCAGACTTGGGGATCCCCCTGCCCCAGACTTGAGCAGATCCAGCCCCAAAGCCTGCGTGGGGATCCCCCTGCCCCAGACTTGGGGATCCTCCTGCCCCGGGCTGGGGCGCATCCAGCCCCAAAGCCTGTGTGGGGATCCTCCTGCCCCAGACTTGGGGATCCTCCTGCCCCGGGCTGGGGCACATCCAGCCCCAAAGCCTGTGTGGGGATCCCCCTGCCCCAGACTTGGGGATCCCCCTGCCCTGGGCTGGGGCACATCCAGCCCCAAAGCCTGTGTGGGGATCCCCCTGCCCCAGACTTGGGGATCCTCCTGCCCCCAATTGGGGGGGGCAACTGGCCCCACAGCCTGGGGTGTCCCTGCCCCAATCGCAGGGGTTCATCCAGCCCCACAGTTTGGGAAGCCTCCCGCCCCAACCCTGGGCATTCATCCAGCCCCGCAGCCTGGAGTGCTCCTGGCCCCAAACCCAGGGATTCCCCAGGCTCCCAACGGGGGGAGGGTGCTCTAGCCCCACAAGTCAGGCTGCTCCTGGAGCCAGCACCCTGCCGGCCTCTGTGCCGGCTGCGAGTGGCAGGGCCGGGTTGGCGCAGAGGGCAGCGAACCCTGTGTGGCCTGGGCCCTCTGCGACCGAGGGCTCCCTGGAGCATGGGATGCACTTTTGGGAGCTGCTCTGCTCACAAAACGGCTCCTGAAATGCTTCGGTGGAGCAGCTGGGCTGCGGGAGCGCTCCTGCTTCTCGTCCCTCGCCCTGGCAGCAATAATATGCCCGTCAGATGTCAGCAGCAGCTCCGCAGGCGCTGCGGAGGCGGCTCTGCCTGTCTCTGACTCCTCGCCGGAGACAGGTATGATCTCCAGCAGGAAACATGCCCGCTCGGAGATGAGAGCGCGGGGCCTGCCGTGCGCCGTCTCCTCTTCAACCCCCGCTTCCCACTTTGCTCCGCTGCGATTTCTTCCCAGCAGAAGTGCTTGGCGCTGCGCGGAGGTGAGTGCCAGCAGCCGGCATCGAGCGCTCGCGGCACTCGCTGCCTTCCTGCCCGGTTGCCCCTGGGCCCGCGCACGGCAGCCAGGCCCTGCGCGCCCCTTGGCTCCTGCGCGGGGGCCTGGCTTGCCCGTGCCAACAGCGGCACGTGGGGCCTCTCCAAGCTGCCATGCTGCTTTGTCGGGGAGAAGCGCCTGCATCTCTTTTGTCTGCCACCCTTGAGCTGCCGTCTTGAGAGTGGAGCTCCGGGCAGTGCCTGTCCTGCCAGTTGCCACCATGAGTGGGGGCTGCTGCCTCCGACAGGCTGCAAAACTCCTGTGAAGGGAGAAAAGTCACCAGCAAGGTGACGGGTGGGAGCAGGGGACGCCTTGGAGCTGGGGGAGAGATTGTGGCTCTTGCTGGGGAAGAAGTCAGGGCATGAACACGCCGGGACAGCAGCTGCCGGTGCTGGGCCTCGGCACGGAGGAGCTGGCGGGGGGGACGGTGCAAGGAAAGGCAGGAAGGGTAATTAGTGCCCGTCAGCACCGCGACGTGCAAGATGGGGCTTGTCAAGTGAACTTGACGGGATCGCAGAGCTGGTTGACGGAGGGAAAACTGTTGATATCATAACAATATCCTGGGTCTTGGCACGACCTGACATCCTGATTAAACAAGTGCCAGGCAAGATCAGCTAGGGAGCATTTTGAACAGATGAGAAACAGGTATTCCTCGTTGCAGGCTGGCTCTTTTTGAGTGTCAGGAGACCAGGCAGACGCTGGAAAGTTTAGAGAAGAGTCCCAAAGCTGTGAGGCATCTGCAGAAATGCAGCTAATAGCATGAGGCTGAAGATGGCCCTTGGTCTTAACCGAGGCAGACAGTGATTAGATTATCTCCAGATCCACATGCCTCTGTGGGGAGGAGGTTTGTGATTCCTGAGGACTCTGGTACCTGCTGGACAAAGACAGAGCTCGTCTCTCTCCAAAGACGTGGAGAGCATCTAGCTTGATGTGCTTTTCTGCCTCACATTTGCTGTCCCTGAGATGGACTCAGCTGTGGAGAAGGCTCCCCAGTTGCTGGGAAGACTGGTGGTCCTTTCGCATGGCCTTGAGCTCAGTCCTTGGCTGCACGTGGCCCAGCAGGGAGGGACCTGGGAGCCCACATAGGCTCCTCTGGGTGCTCAGGAGGTGGTTTGTTGGGGCTTCCCCTTCCTCCTCCAAGGCCATGTTTTGCCTGGAGCTCAATCCGGGCTCATCGTCTCTCAGGAAGATGGAGGGCAGCCTGCTTGATGGTTGCTAACACCCCTGATGTGCGCTCGTAGTGAGCGGGACTCCATCAGGCTCCTGGTATTGACCTTGAGTTGTGATGATGCAGAAGGCAAAAGGAGAAATTTAATTCTAGGCACAGGCAGAGCTGTGCTGGAGCAGACAGACTTCTTGCTGGTGACTGAGACGTGCTGGTGTGGCACTGCCTAGTGCTGTGGAGCGGGAATGGAAGGGTGGTACCTCAGCTGCTGGGTGTGAGCATGGGGTAGAAGCAGCAATCTGCTTGAGGCAGCTTGTGTGGCTCTGGCCTGGGTCAGTGCCGCTGAGGCTCATTTAACGCCTTCATTGAAGACCTGACAGTGACAAACGTGGTAATAAACTTTGCAGCCCTTCCAAGTGGGCAGGACAGGGATGGACAGGGCTGGAAGGAGCAGCGATGATTCGAGCTGCAGAGAGCCTGGTCATATGGTTTGGCCAGGGCTGTGGTGTGGGTGTTATGGGCTCAGTTATCCCCTGAGGATGGGGACTACGTGCCCTGGGAGCCCCGTGCCCGCTCAGGCCACGCTGCCGTGCATGGCGAGGCAGAAACAGCTTGTCAACAGCAGCCTTCCTGTGTGAGCCTCGTGCCCAGCTTGGTGTTGCTCCATTCGCCTTTCATTTCTCTACGGGGAATCGGCAGCATCTTGTGCCCCTGTGCTTTTTAGGGCAAGCTCTGCTGTAGAGGTGAGGTTTCTGTGCACGGAGTGCCCCAAGCAGCTCCTTCTCTTTCTGTGTGCTCTCTGCAGTCCTTTTACTTGCAGCAGGGGATGGTGGACTGGCCCCATGCCAGTAACCTTTGAAAAATTGTCTTGTGGGCACTGTTTTGGGTTAGGAATGAGGAGCAATGTTACCAGGATGCCCCTCAACGCAGCAGAGAGAGGATCTGCCTCTTTTGGGAGAGAGACCTCCTGCTGCAGAGAGCATGGGGACACGTGGGTGCCTGGTGGGCTTGGAGATGGGGTTGTTTCTTTGGCCGGTTGCATGGCTTCACCTGCAGGAAGGATCAGGTGGGTGGCTATTGCGACCTGCTGGCTTGTAGCACTGGGAGGATCCAGCACACGAGGACCCACCTTGGCAGGGTGCTTGCATCTTGGCCTCTTTGGTGACATCTGCCAATTCCTGAGCTCTGTGGGGTCCCTTTTCCCCCGTGTCCTCAATGAGCTGTTGCATGCCAGGGGCAATGGGGACAAGGGATCGCCACGTAGGGATGTGCAGCTCTGTGCACCCTGCCTGGTGCCCACAACTGCTCAGCAGCGCTGTGATTAGGCCCAGGCCTGAGATCTGGGCTCCTCCGGCGCGGCGTTTTTGCCCGGCGCACGCAAGGTCAGTGCTGCAGGGTGTGGGAACGGCCGGCCAGGAAGCTCCTGGGCGTGTGTCCTTCCTGCAGGAGCCTCCCCGAACTGAGTCATCCTGCAAGATGCCGTGCTGTCCATGGCAGGCTCCCCTCGTCCGGTGTCCTGGGGTGCAGGCATCCTGCGCGTGCACCTTAGTTCTCACTGCTGACCGCCTATTCCGGCCTGGCCTTACCCTTCAAGTACCCTCCGGGCAGGGAATCTGCTTCCCGCTTGCAAGAGCAGCACCTGCTTTGTGTTTAGGCTTGGCTTTGACCTCTGCCAAAAGCCGTAAGCGGCAAGATGACCGTGCCCACCTTTGGGTATGTGTGCTTGCAAGAAGGGTAGAAGCTGCACCCCGGGAGATAACAAACTGTGTTCAGGCTTAGCTCGGAGGGGCTCAAATGCAAAACAGAGCGTTTTACTGGCGATTTAGGGAGCTGCTTTACAACTACTTTATCTCCAAGGCAAGCAACATTGGTTGTTGATGAAGTGAAGAATCTCTCCAGGTGTCCGTTGGATAGAAACAGACCTGTCTGTTATGCAGAGTATCTTATTACTTAGAGGGGAGGAGAGAGGAAAAAAAAAAAAAAAAAGACTGCTTGGATGTTTGTAGGTAAAGACAGTGCAAACAGCATTAACTCTGACCTAGGATTTCTCTATCCGAACTGTGAACTCTCTCTTGGATAGCTGCCATCTGTGTCATTCCCTGGTGTACAGTGCAAAAAAACCCATTTTAGTGGTGCATCAGCAGCGCCAGCTTTGTGCAGCCTCCGGTTTCCGTTGAGCTGGGTGTTTGCGGTGGCTGTGTTTCTGTGCACACAGCCTGTGCGGGTCCCGGCTCCCTGGGAGCTCGCTTGGGAGGATCAGCGTCGGTAGGAGCCTGTGTCTGCTCGTGCCTCTTGCTCCTGCTCATCCCTGGTCTCCCATCCGAGGGGAGCATTGAAATCCTGCATCCGCCTTTGTCAAGGGGCTTGGGTTTTGTGCAATGCGTATTTA
Organism: Nothoprocta pentlandii; assembly: GCA_013398315.1. Taxonomy (NCBI): domain Eukaryota; kingdom Metazoa; phylum Chordata; class Aves; order Tinamiformes; family Tinamidae; genus Nothoprocta; species Nothoprocta pentlandii. The sequence goes on along the minus strand of VZSG01001453.1, from coordinate 73,522 downwards.
ACGCATTGATGTTAAATGATGTTAGTTGATCTAACTGTGCGTTGATGTGCTAGATAAATGCAGGAAAAATACTCAGGTGGCTGAGAGGAATGTACTGAAGGTGTCCAGGTGCCATGGAGAGCTGACTGTTCTGTGAAGAGAGCTGTCCTGGTGCCCTGGCTTTGTGCTTCAGGCACTGCCTTTTCACCCGAATGATTTTGCATATAGCGAATAAGCCTGCAGTGTGTTTGAGAGGAAGCCAGTGTGAGTTTAGCAGAGCAGCCTGGCTCTGGGGGAGCCGTGTGGAGAGAGGGGCAGCTGACTGTCAGCCCCTTGCTCCTTCTGAATTCTGCCACAAAAGATGCTGAAATCTTGGGTGTGCTGACATCAGGGCTGAATGTAGCCATTAACTGCAGTTTTTCTGCTTCTGTTGCTGGAGGAGATGATGGAAAATGCCATCCTGTCACCTAGCTGGAGCATCCGAACAGCGCGAGGGGATCGCCTGGGCGGTGAGCGGCTTCTGTCATGCAGTAGGCAAGCAGAGCATCCGAGTCTTTGGCCTTTGACTGGAGCGGGATGGAGCACGATGGCCCTGGGAGCTGTCACAGTGCTGGGGGTCACTGTGGTGACAGCTCCAGCTCTGCAGCTGCCCCTGCTGCAGCCTGGGCCCTCCCGAGCGCCCGCAGGCGAAGCGGCTGCAGCGCGGAGCCCCGCATAGCTTGACAAGGCTGGTGCTCCGATCAGGAAATGTCACATCCACAGTTGCCCGGGCAACCTTAATTCGGGCCCCCGCGTGCAAATGCATCAGGGCACCGTTGGTAATTGCGCAGTCCCTGCTGCCTGTCCTCGCAGAGCCCTGCTGCGCCGCCCGTGCCAGCGAGGCGATGCCTCCTTCCATCCGCAGCACGCGGGCTACAGCTCACGCTCGCTTCCTTCTCCATCCCCGAGCTGGTGGAGGAGTGAAGTCAGCAGAGTGCAGCCCCTCCAAACGCAGGAGACGTGGATACTTGAGGACCTGATTGGAGACCTCTGGCTCTGAGCTAATCCCAGCACACTGTGTCTCACTCGACCAGAGACCTTCTAGTTGCTGTTCCTGCAGCCCTTTGGAAGCAAAACCAGCTGGTTTTAGGTCATTTACCAGGCACGCCACAGAGACCTGTTGGGATTTCTGCCCTTCATTCTGCTTCCTTGATCTGCTGTCAGAAGCACCTGAAGGGGTGTCAGGGTGTCACGATCTGCAGGCTTGCTGGGGCTTGTGTAGCCCACCCTTCTGAAACGGGACCTAGGAAGCACCGGGGGAAAAAGTTAATTTCAGTGTTGTTGCTGGCATTTGCAAGGTAGTCAATGAGCTGGTGCCAAAGAGCAGTGTCTCCTTGTTGCTGGCGTTTCCTTGCTCCGAATTTCGCCAGGGCTGGTGGCCAGGAACCCTCCGCTGGGGAGCCGCACGTCGGCCCAGGCCCCGAGGAGCCGCGTTCCCCTGGGCGCCCGGGACCCTGGCGAGGTGTTCACAGCTCCAGCTCTGCTTCGCTTTTCCTGCCGCGTTTAGTTGCTTGAGGCTATTGTCGGGCTGTCCTCGCAGCAGGAGGAGGAAGAGGGGTTGTTTTAAGCGTTGTAGGGGAGAGCGAGGTTCATCTGTGAGCGACGTGGGGCTTGACGACGGCGCGGTGGGGACGGGCAGCTGCAGCCGGCCGCGTGCCAGCCGTGCCTGCAGGAGGTAGATAGACGCAGCCGGCATTGCAGTTACACCCCCACGGAGCCATACAGCCCGGGACTTCGGCGTCGTGGCTCTCTAGCTCGCATCAGCAAGGTGTTTGGGTGCTCTTGAGCCGTGCTTCAGCTTCGTTTCTTGCGGAGACACGGGCTCTGTGGCTGCGGGCTCACTGCGAGTTGCCGCTGCTGCCTGATGGAAGCTGCTGAGGAGCAAGAGGGTAGCCCCAAAGGCCAGGCAGGACCGACCTCCGTGATGTTTCATCTGCCTCATGCCCTTTCATGGCACCGGCTCTCTTGCAGGGTAAACTTTGGGATTGTTTCTTCCCTCCTTGTGGTGTTCACAGGCCTGTGGCCTTGGGATTCTTGGTCACATGGATTAATTTCCCATCTTGCTGCTTGGGATGCTTGTGGGGTCCTGCAGAGGCCTGGGAGGGAGCAGAGGGGAGCTGCTTGGTGCCGTTTTCTTAGGAAACTTCTTCTGGCTGCACTGACAAGCTGGTAGGAGCTCTGGAAAACAGCCAGTTGGGCCAGCTGATTCCTCTTTGCTGGGAGCCTATAGCTGTGCAGGGCCATGCTGGATGGGTTCGGTGGCCTGCTCCACGTGCCGCTTCCCCACCTCGGATGCAGAGAACCCAACTGCGATGCCTTTGGCGAGGCTGCCGGAGAGCATGGGCACGTGCAATGGCAGGGGGAGCCTTGCCTGGGTGTCTGTGCAGGCGCTGGCGGCGCTGCTGATGCTAACGGGGGAGGCTGGGCTGCCTTCTGCTCTGCTTGGCTCAGGCCCAGCTTTTGGGACAAAGGCTGGAGCATTTCCACTGCTGTCAGCCTCGTGCTGGTGCCTGGCAGCGTGGCCGGCTCCCTGCACCTGCTCTGCGGAGCCGCGCTGATCCGGGCAGCGTGGCGAAGCGCGCTGGGCGCTTTGCTTCGGAAAAGGCCAAAGGATGTGAAAGGGACTGGAGGAAGCAGCAACCTGTAGCTGTTTTCCCAGGCCCTCAGTGCCCCTTCGCTTTGCTGCTGCTGCCATTGCCCTCTGGGCTCGCTCCTGGGCGTGTGTCCTGGTGCAGGCTCTGGTGCTTCTGCTCCTGGGCTGCAGGACCACTCGGGGAAGGATCTGCATTGCTACGAGGGGTCTGTGACAGCAGCAGCAGCGGCAGTGTTTGCACCTTGCTGGCTTCGAGAGTCCCTGCTGTCACTTGGGACCACTCGTTTTGCTCATGGTGATGTTTCCTGGGATCTTCATGTGGCCCCTTATGCCCCGGGGGAGGCAGAGAGTACACTAACCCTTCTCCTATCCTGCTCTTCTTCCAGCTGGCTGTGCTGGAGGACTATGCAGATCCCTTTGATGCTACACAAGTGGCTGGTAGCCAGTCAGGACTCGAGAAGGTGATGGAGAATGATGGATATATGGAACCGTATGAAGCCCAGAAGATGATGGCCGGTAAGATTTAAAGCTTTCTGCAAAGGCCAGTGCACTCTTAGTGCCTCTGCTTGCTGCTGCTCTGTGAATTTGGTGGGCAATCTTCCTCCTAACCCATAACATAGGCTTGTGCTAGGCCCCCAAGATAAAGCTCCTCAGAGCTGGCCAGCGACCCTGCGGCGTGACTAGTGGGGTGCAGCCCAATTTTCTAGGGACCACCTACATGTGTGGAGCTCACCGTAGCCAGAGCGCTCTTGGAAGGCAGTTGAGCGAAGGCACCTCTGTATTCCTGCCGGGCGCTCCTCGCGCGGCTCCATGCTGTGGTGCTGCCTCCTGGATCACGGTTCCTGCTGCCTGACTTGCCCTGGGGGCAGCGGGATGGCCAGGCAAGGCTGAGCTGCCAGAGCGCTGCCTTTCAGAGCTGACATTTGATCCGTCTTGCATAATACAAGGCGGACGTGGGAGCCGTTTAATTCAGCTACAGCCGGTCCTGAACGTGCTGTTTGTTGGCTGCCGCCGCGGCGGGGTGCCCAGTGGGCTCGTTTATGGCTCGCGAGCTCCCGAAGGCGCCGCGCTCGCCGCTGCAGCGCGCGGGGCTCTTACGCCAGGTTGCACGCTGGAGGCTCTGGCTCCGCTCTGCAGTCCTGCGGTTTTCCTGTAGCAAATGGTTTTGGAAAGCTGAAGCAGCTTCTGTGGAGGAAACTGTTGCTTTTTTGGGGCTAAAAAAATGCAGCGGGCAGCAAGGAGGCTTCTTGTGTCTGTGAAGAGACATGTGTTCCTGTTTAACTTGAGAAGGGCATTTTATTCAAATGCCCATTTTTTTTTTTTCAGACTAGCTATTCTGGATATTGAGGGAATAAACCCGTCTTCATCGCTCTTGCCGACCCTGTCGCAGGGGTGCTCTGTCCTTGTGGACCCGATGGATGTTTTGCCGCAGGGAGGGAAGGGATCTCAGCGCTGGGGGAGGGCAGCAGAGCCGGCTCAGGGCTTTTCTGCCTGGCAGATGAGTTTGGCTCCCAAGAGACATGCCCATATTGGGCACTCGGGGAAGGGCTGCGGGGCACCCAGAGTCGGTGTCTGTCCAAAAGACCTGCCAGGAGCTGTGCCCAGCACAGTGCCACAACGTAGCGCCCTCGTGACTTCTAGTGAAGTCCTCCAAGGTGTGCTGCTTCCTCGTACTGTTCCTCGGATGAGCTTGGAGCCTTTAGCAGCTGTAGCCAGTTCTGTTCTGCAGCCTGAACAGAACGGTAGGGCGAACCCAGGAGTCCTGACTGTCTTTTCCTGTGGTATGGTGACATCTGAGCATTTGGAGATAACTCTCCATTCCTATGATGGTGGCATTTTCCCCTGCCATGGTGTCTCCTTGGCCTCTCAGCATCTCCTCTCCACGGAGCAGTGGAAAGACTCCTTCACACTGCCTGTCCTGACACTGGATCGGGCTGAGGCACGTGAGGAGCCATCATTTGGTATTAGCTGATAGCAGGCTGGCTCCCACAGAGGGAAATATTGCTGCTTTTTGCTCTCAACCAGGTCTACTGCTTCTGGCAGGTGCTTGCTGCAGGTTTGGGATCTGCTCTTTCATCGATGTGCCCGGCCCCATGCCTTCCTTGGCTGAAGACAAACCCTTTTCCCTGGCCTTGCAGACTGTGGCCTGCCTGGCATTGGGGACTGTGGCCAGACTGTGTTGGGCATAGAGCTGATGGTCTTCTCTTTCATTTTCTGCTAGAGATCCGCCAGAAGGGCTTGCGGGAAGCTCCGGCCCGGCCACTGCACCTCTACGACACTCCCTATGAGCCTGTGTGTGGAGGGCTGGACACGGACAGCGACCGCCCGACTTGCCCAAGGCCCAGGGAGTCCCGGCTGCCTGAGGATGATGAGCGGCCGCCTGAGGAGTACGACCAGCCCTGGGAGTGGAAGAAGGAGCGTATCTCTAAAGCTTTTGCAGGTGAGCAGGATGGGGGCAGCCTGCAGGCATAGAAGGGTGTCTTGAGCACCTTGATTCCTTTCTTGCTAGGGATGTGTGAGTTTTTGCGGAAGAGGGAAGCTGCTTTCTTGGGTTCCCCTTGATTTTGCGGGCTCTGTAGCAGCAGTCTCTGCCTTGTGGGAAGGCCCTTCCACTTGCAGAAGCTGTTTGTCTTCAGCAGGGCTGGTGGGAGCCAGCTGGGAGCACTAGAGGGCCCAACACAGGTACCAGCCCGCCTGATGGGACTGGTGCCCGGAGCTGCCTTAGCAGCTTCTTCACTGCCTGTCATCTCCAGCTCCGCTCTAGTTGCCAGTGCAAGTTGCCCCCCACTGTTGCAGACTGAGGAGAGGCTAGACTGAACTTTGGGTTTATTCCTCCTTTTGCGTGTCCGCTGTTGCCCAGGCAAGAGCTGGTCGCTCCCTTGGGAGCCGTTGGCCGGAGAGCATCCACCCCTCTGACCTATTTATTCGTGCCGCGGAAATCGATTGCGTTTGTGTTTGTTAATGAGGAAATCCATGCCGTGCATTAGTTGCTGGCTCTGGTGCCAGCGCTGGCTAATTGCCACGCTTTGATCTAGGGTGCAGCTTAATTGCAGCAGTATGTCTGCACTGCTGCCAGCATGCACGTGGCACCTGTGCTGTCAGGGGCTGGTGCCGAGCAGGCATGCAGGTGGAGCAGCATCAGCATTGGGGCTGTAACTGGGGCACAGACTCAGATTTGTGCTGAGGCTCTGCAAGCTGGAGAGGTATGTGCTGGGCTCTTGTGTCTGGATGAGCCTGTGTGGGCACCTGGGACTCCCGGGTCCTGGCAAGGATGGCTGCAAAGCTGGGTGTCCGAAGCTTGGTGTTGAGGATTCACCTCACTGGGCTCCACGATCTGGAAATGCAGGACGCTGGGTTTGTGCTGAGATGTGTCTGTGCAATGGATTGGGGGCGATTAGTCGTCTTGCTTGATGTCCGTAGGTGAGGGAGATGAAGTGGACCCTTTATTTTTGCGCCGAGTCCCGTGGGGAATTTGTGTGTAACTGGAAGCAGCATGCTGTGCCCTAGGGCACGTTAGGACCTGATGGCTATTTTCTCCTGGAGCTGGAGCAGGTCCTGCTGTTGCTCACAGGGCTTTTGTCCTCTCTTGCAATGTTGGAACTTCTCTGCTGGCTCTCTGCCCCCTCGCTAGGCCTGTGAGATCTTGTGCTGACGGGCCTGTGGAATGAGCATCCCGAGCAGCGTCTGTCCACCTTTCCTCATCCTTCTCGTCACAGATGGTGGATTGTCGGTGTGTGGTCTCAGGAGCTTTGCCAAGCGCTTCAGGGCTTGATGTGCTCAATGCCCCCATCTCATCCTCTGGCCGCAGGGCAGGACCCAGCCAGCTAAGCACATCCCGAACCTGCTGGCGCATGGCAGGGGAGCTTGGACTGAGCTGAGTGACTGGGAAGTGCCTGGGGCGAGATGGCTAAGGGGATTTAAATGCACGGACAGGACAGATGGTGATGGGACTTTGAGCCTGGGTCTACTGGATGGACTTGCACATAGAGTTGGGGAGATGCATGCTTGCTTCCAGCCCTGGAGGTTTCACTGAGGCTACCTGGAAAAGATGGGAAGACGGAGGAGCAGGGTCCAGCGTCTCAACCTGGGGAACTTGCATCAGACCTATTCATGCTTGGCGCTGAGGAAGGCATTAAGTGGCAGAGCTGCGTGAACACCATCAGCTCTAGGTGTTTCCTACTTGATGATTTCCCAAGACCTAAGGAGATCAAGAGCCCATCAGCTCAGTTTGCTCCAGGCCTTCCCTGGGCCTAGCTCTGTTTGCGAGGTCCTATTGTGATGATGCAGGTTCCTTTGGCTGCATGCCTTGCTGTACCCTTCAACTGGCTTTAAGGTGCATGGGCTCAGGCTCCTGGGTGTTTAATCCTTAGTTCTTTCCCTACCACAACTGCTGTTCTTCTCTTTAGGCCTTGTGTTGCTGACATTTATTTCTAAGTCCTTTCTCTCTCTCTTTCTCCTTCTCTTTCTTTTTCTCTCTCTTTCCCACCCGCCCTTCCTTCCCCCCTCCATATCCAGTTGAGATCAAGGTCATTAAAGACCTGCCATGGCCACCACCGGTGGGACAGCTCGACAGCGGTGAAAGCCCCCTGGATGGCGAGGCCGGTGCCTCCGTCCCTCCGCAGCAAGGCCAGCTGAGCTATGAAGACGCCAACGGTGGGTCTTGCGCGACCAGCGCGGTGTTTGGGGAGGCTGGAGCCAATGTCCGATGGGACCCTGCCTTGCTGGCCCTGCTGCCAACCTGGGCCTGAGCTGCCTCAGCGTCTCAGAGGTTGCCGGCCCTGCCATGTCCTCTGGTCAGGTCTTGGTGCCCAGGTGCTTAGAGTTCATCTACAGCTTTACTATTTACTTCAGTTTCCTGCCTCTTCCTCTGACATTAAAGAGGTACAAGGACAGCCTTGTGACTCTCGCAGGTTCTGCCAAACTCATCAGTCTGTCTCTGACAGCATCTTCCATCAGGTACTGGGAAGGAGTGCAAGACCAGGACAGGCATATACTCACACTCCCCACACAAATTCTCCTCGGGTCCAGCAGGCTGCAGCTCAGTACCTGAGCCTGGACCAGGCTGGGCTTTGTGTTTCAAAGCCCATATCAGATCGTCCTTCCACAAGTTTTTCCAAGTACCTTTTGAAGCCTTCTAAACGCTTGACGTACGCAACATCCTAGAGTGGAGATCCCTGGTATTTCCCATTGATGTTTGAATTGCTCCCTTGATAACTTCCTTTGATCCCCCCTGCTCTTGCCATACAGCACCCCCTTTGCCATGTCGGTGCCACGCGGAGCTCTGCAGATGTCTGGCCTCCTTCTCCTTCCCCCAGCTCCTCCTGGCCTCCTCACTTGTCCTTCGCAGGACAAGAGAGATTTGCCCTCCTCTCTTCTATCTCCTCCGGTTATATGATATCTGTTTGTGTGCAGTAATGAAGACACCCTAGGGATTTATTCAGTGACAGAATTATTGTCTCCTGCTTTGTCCCCTTCTTTGCCCCTAAATTCTTAGCATTTGATAGGTGATTTTATTTTATGTCTTTCCAACTACTGAGCATTTGCCTGATATTTCTTGGCACTCTGAAGACCCAAGTCTCTCACAAGGGTCGTAACAGCTAAATCAGATCCCACCGCTGAAGCTAGGGCTGTGGTTTTGTTTCTTTCCCCATGTGCATCACTTCATTTAGCGCTGTTAAATTTCATCTACTATTTTATAGCTGAACTGCTCAATTGCAGGAGACCTTTCCAAACCCTTGGTGGCTAGCGCTCGCTTTTGCTATCCTGAATGGCTAAATCTTGCAGGCGTGCTTTGTCATTTCAAATTTGCCGTGTTTTCAAGTTTTTTTGTGTGCATGTTGAGCGGAAGAGACCCTGTGTAAATCCCCCTTGGACTTCGCTGGTTAATCTCCCTTATAAAAGGCAATGATTGTTTCGTCCCTTTTACCTGATTATTATTTTTTTTAAGGGCTGTGCTTTCATGCCGTTGCAGATTAGATTTTTTTTTTTTAAGAGCTTTAGGTAAGGGTTTTTGTCAAAATCCACCCATGCTGTATTGGTTGGCTCGGCCTCATTCACGTGCTCCCCCTGAGAACTCAGCTGGATCAGTGTGATGTGTGGCAGGACCATGTCTGGGTGTCACTAATTCTCCTCCTGAGAGATGCTGCAGTCTGCCAGGTGCAGGTGTCTGATTTTTCTTATCTGTAATGACCCAGATCCCTACAGAGCTTTGCTAAAAAAAAAAAAAATTGGTAAGGGCTTTTGCTACTTCCTGGGTGTTTTTGAGCAAGGGATTGCACATGGCCACTGTTACTTACTGTGAATTGTAGAGGAAGTCCAGAGCAAGGTGGCTGATCTCTGTGGTATTGTCCCAAATCCGCTGTAAAGGATGCTTTGGTATTGTCCCAACTCCTCTTTTAGGGGTGCTTCGATCTGAGAGGAGTCCTCAATGTGTCCAAAAAAAAGAGAAGTCTCGCAGGCAGAAACTTCTGTCAAGGAAATTCCCTTGCTATGCAGGCTCCTCTCTCCCCTCATCATTGCTTATTCCTGCAGTCGTGCTGGCGAGCTTCTTGCTCCCGAAGAATGCATCATTTTGTCATTTTTCATGGCTTTAGCAACACAAAGCCTCCCTCTCTTTCTTTTTTTCTCTTTTATTTCACTTGCTTTGTTCTGTTAAGTTTATTTTGCCAGAGTTTTGTGTTTGCTTTATACTTTCCCTGTCTGGTTGCAACTTGAACTTCTTGAAGGATGTCTCCTCCTTCTTTTAATATACCGTTTCATCATATGCTCTTCATCTGTCTCCCTCTGACAGATGCTCTGCATTTGTTCTGTATGAGGACTTCAAGCCATCTCTGGTGCCAGCAGAGTTTTGCTTTTTGATTGTCTAGTGGTTTTTTATTCTTTTCTTCTTCTTCTTTTTTTTTTTTTTTGTTAAATGATTGTCCCAATTTCTTAGGTGATGAGTTGAAACTAGAGTTTCTCGTCAAGTGCAAGACTGACTGTGGCAGTTTAAAAGCAAGACGGTTGTCGCAGCATTGCTGGTCTAGACTGACTGTTTCATCCTTGAGTTGCTCCTTGCTGGTTTTCAGCCGTGCAGTGCTGCGAAGGACTTTTGAATGGCTTTTCTTCTGGCTCCCTTCCTCTCCTGTCAGCCTAAAGACAGGTTGAGGTGCCTGCTAGAAGTGCCAGTGGGACCCAGTGCCAGTCTACCCAGTGCCCCTGGGTGGAAGTGCCAGTGGGACCTTGCCTTTCTCACCATCCTCACTTGCTTGGAGCGTGGATCATATTTCCCTCAAACAGCCTCCTTGGAGGATACCTAGGCGGAGATATCCTTCTCCTCCTGCTTTGATGGCTGCTATTTAGGTTTCTGTGGATGGAAGACCAGAGCTGGGTTTAGCCTGAGGCCTTGGGCTCCTGGTCCATCTGAAGAGCAGGTGCTGAGGGCAGAGCCTGGGCAAAATCATCCGAAATGAGGGGACGAGGGAGGGTGCTGGGTTGGAAGTGGCTCAGCCCAGCGGCTCCCACCGAGCTGGCACTGGCTGAGAAGGCGTTTGCAGGGCATGGCAGCTGCTGGCAGCTTGTCCTGGGGGCAAGAGGAGACCAGAGGAGGCCGCGGGGCTCGGCCGCCTTTGGGGCTCCTGCTCCTCTGTCTGCCGGCGGCAGCGGCGCCTCGGCTCCGCTCGCGGCTGCCCGATCAATAAGTAATTTGCGAGAGGGGCTTGTGTTGCAGGGGAGCAATAATGAACTCTCTGGAGGAGAGCGAAACAATATTATTAATGCGGGAATCATCCTGCGAGGAAATAACACTCAGTGGGCAGCCGGTCCCCAGGGCACGGCTCCACTAACACGCTGCCACTCACGCGGCCCTCGTCATCCTCCCCTGCTGGAGCTGTGGGCAGGGCGGCCGGCGACCGGCTCGTGAGGCCACAGGGATCTCGGTGAAACCAGGCACCCGTGGGAGAAAGGCTGGGGTCACCGCAGGGAGGTGCAGGACCCAGCAGCAGTGCCCCCCGGCACCCCACACATCTCACTTGTGGAGCGTCCTGCCTGTTGGGCTACCCTTGCAGAGCTAAAGCTTGGGCACTTTGGGGGTGTCGTGCAATGGAAATGGGAGGCCCAAAAGGGGAGGGCTTCCTGGGAGATATTTCCAAGAGATAAGGCATTGCAAAGATTAGTTTGCATCAGTTCCCAGCTTGGCACGGACCTGACCTGCTGCATCCTGGGACTCTCTAGAGAGCAAGAGTCCAAAAGCTGACCTGACCTGTCTGTGGTTAGACCAGGAGAATGGGGAAGAGGGGACCCAGAGTGATAGAAAATGTCTCTGTGTGCTTCTGCGGCCAGGAGCATTCCCGTAGGGTTTTCCAGGTGGAAAACGCTCTCTAAAGCTGGTGGGTCTGTTCTCAATCCAGCCTGCTGCAGTGCATTCAGTGCTGGTTCTTGCTGGGGAAGCTGCTCTGCACCCTCTGACGTGCCTCTGTCTTGCAGGGCAGGCAGAGGGCCTGGGGTACAGCCGGACTTCGCCCTGCAGGGAAGAGAAGGCCAGAGCTGCCCTCAGACATGGGACCAGCAGCCTCAAGAGCACCAAGACCCTGAGCTTGGAGCCAGCGCCCTTCCTCGGGGAGAGGATTGACCCAGCCCTGCCCCTGGAGAGCCAGTGGTGAGTCCTGCCACAGAGTAGCTCCCTCGCCCCTCTGCGTGCACTAAGATTCCCAGAGCAAAGAAGCCCAGGATGAACTTGGTCCTTTCTTCCCTGGTACCATGCATCTGTCAGCTGCTTTTTGTCCCTTCCATGCTTCTTGGAGTCCTAGTGTCCCGTGGTGCCTGCTGCATCGCTTTTACTCTGCCTGCTCCTTGTCCTCCATCACCAACCTCTTCTACTCAGATCACTGAGCCTGAACATCGCTCCCGTCCCGAGGGGGATGCTGAGTGAGCTGGCATTGCCAGTCCCTGACAGCATGGGTATAACCAGTTAGGGCTGTTCTTGTCCAGCATGGGCCATCCGCACCGGTCATGCCCCAGCAACCCCCTTTCTCCTGTCTCTCCTGCCTACAGCTGGTACCACGGGGCCATCAGCCGGACGGATGCGGAGACGCTGCTGAGGCTCTGTAAGGAGGCCAGTTACTTGGTGCGCAACAGCGAGACCAGCAAGAATGACTTCTCCCTTTCCTTGAAGTGAGTGGCTTTACTCAGGGCGGTGAGACCAGGAGTGGATGGCACTGCCAGGGCTGTGCCATCCTCTGGCCGCTGCAGCAGCGATGCTGCCACGTGGCGCTGAGCACTAGTGACTTGCGTTCAAGGGCACCCAGAGCCCTGGCGTTGCACGTGGTGAGCTTGAACGTGGAAATACCCCTGGATACCATACCCCTGGATACCATACCCCTGGGTGCCTGTGTTTGTGGGCTGTTGGGAAGTGTGCCTGTGCACATGGTCCCGTGCCGTGGGTCGTGGACTGGAGGGTTAGCCAAGGGAAACAGGGTAACTTAGAGAGAACTGCAAGATGCTCATAATACAAAGTTTGTGATTATTTGCTGCCTAGCACAGGCTCTTGGCGTTTGCATTGCTGTTTGGCAAAAGTACCTTTCCGAAAGCCTTGCAAATCTGAAGGCATGCTGCTTTTTCCCTTGGCAATGTTTATAATCCAGGCGGATAAAACGATGTGCCTTATTACTCATCTGAAAGTGTCTGATTACAGCTCCAGCTCTGGCTTCTCTTATCCCTTTCTAGCCTAGTTTTGTGGAGGAAGAAAAAGAGTTTGTGTGATCACATTATTCATGGAATTGAGGTTCTCCCTGCATGCCTCCCGGCCCAGTTAAGTGTTGTAGCTTGTTGCTCTGCCATGCTGTAGAGAAGGTCGCAGTTTAAAAAGTACCCTCATCCAACACAGCCTGTAGAAAAAGATAGAAAAAGCGGAGACAGAAAGAAAGAGATATTGAGAGACTGTGTTCAGTTCCCAAGGAAGAGCCCTCAATGTGGGGCTCAAAGAAAACTGAACCACTTCGATTTCTCAGGAAGGAAATCTCACCTTCTCAGCAGAGTTTAGTTTGTTTGTTTTGGTAGGTTTTTTTTTTTTTTGTACTGTCTCCAAGTTTTCCGGATTCCTAGAAAATGTGAGTCCTGAAGCTGCATGAGGCATCGTAGCTCAGATCCTGCCAGGGAGAGTCCTGCTTCCCGGAGCTCCTCATCCATCCAGCTTTTTGGGGGGGTGGGGCAGGAGTAGACTCCTGGGATGGTGCCCTGTGAAATCAGAGCTGTTCCTAGCTTGAAGATGGATTAGCAAACACTTCATTGCCCTCCTGCAGCACAAGTATGTTGACTCTGTTCCTGGCAAACATGAAAAAAAAGTATTTATGGAGCACTTTAGTCATCTCTCTCCAACAACAGGCCACATATCCCCAATATTCTCTTAATGTACTTTATATTTTCCTACCTGCATTTCTTCCTAGTGATTTGAGCTTTCCCCACATATTTCCCAATGTCACAGTTGGGAATCAGATTACTTTTTCTGTCTTTATTTTACACTTTTTTTGCTGCTTTCAATAGCAAACAAGGGCAGACTCTCTCTTCCTTGTGTCCTTTTAGATCTCTCAACAAACCTTTCAAAAAAGAAAATCCCTGTTTTGATTTCCCTTTTTGATCAGATTTTTTTCCTGACACTTCAATTTTCTCTTTTGAAATTTTTTTTTCTCTTTTGAAGCAGCAGCTTCTACTAGCCTGTTATATTTTCCTCTTGGCCTTTTCTAATTATAACTGTTTTGCAGAGCTCACAGTGCCCCAGTGATTCCTCTTGCCCTTTTGGGGCAAGGTTCAAATTCAGGCAGTTTCAGATAGGGGTCAGTAGGCCTTAAGCGAGAAGATTGACTTGTCTAATTTGTACAAATACGAATGATTATTTGCCTCCTGCCAGAGTGAGACTTTCAGCAACTGTTTCCAAAGAAGCGTTTTGGAGATGAGCATCACAGAAGTGACAAATCTCTGGTTGTGTTTGAGGCTGCAAGAAGCCCTCTCAGCTGCCACCTTGCAGGTGGTGTTTGGCACTGTGTGCATTTGAGAGTGTGAGAGGTGACAGTGGGTTTGTTGGCCTTGGGCCAGCATGAAAACACTGCTGTTGCTGGACCTCTCTTGTTTTTGTCACCTCTCTCCTAAGGACTCCAAAGTCACCTTTGCATCTGTGTCCCTGTATTCACCAGTGCTGGGGGAGACCACCCTGAATATCTTGCAGAGCAGCAGAGGTAGTTCCTAGCTGTGTTCTGGGGCATCATGGTATGCTCTTGCTTTTGTGCTTACAGGGCTCTTCCCAGTACAGTTGTCTACGTGTTGTCGTGCTCATCACCTGTCTTTGCAAGATGAAGTCTCTCTTAGTGTTGCTAGGACTCCAATTGGGTCACTCTGTGCTGACCTTGGGTCCTCTTGGTCTATCTCCTGGAAGTTGGGTGTTTCCACCTCCCATCTCTTCCCTATATGCCAGGCATCTGTTTCTTTGTTTTTCCTCTTAGTTCTTTTGCCAGTGCTTAGTCTTGGGCCAAAACTGGCCAAGTCCTCTTTGCCAAGAATTGTCCTTTCTCAAATGGCACATGATGTTGAGCTGTAGCTTCTGGCTGTGTTCATGAAGGATATAATTCTGGAGGCACAGGGAGCTCCAGACAGCTGCTTGGACATTGTCTATCTGTTGGCTGTGTTTGCAGAGAGCACACAGCCTCTAAAGTACAATTTTCACTCTGCTGCTTTTTTCCGTAGGGCCTTTTCAAGGCAAATCCCCCTAGGACCCTTTTCCTATAGCTGCAAGTTGGTTATCTGCATCTCTCTCTTTTTTCTTTTTTTTCTCCCTTTCTCTCCTCTCTCCTTTCTGAGGAAGAAGGAGCAGCCGAGGAGACGGCCTGAAAGGAGAGCTCTAGTACTGACCTAAAGACCTTTTGTGCCACTCTAAAGAAAAACACACACAAAAGAGAGCAGCAGGAGTAGCTGTATCCGTAGCATGTCAGCTAGCCTGAAGGATTTAACCCTGCCATGACAGTCCTGTCTGATGCAGGCTAGCTGGCCCCTGCTTTGTGGCTGGTCCTAGGCAGAACTGTCCTGTCATCTCAAGTGCTCTCAAAACGAGTCCTACGTGGTTCGTGCCTGCATAGCAGTGACTGAGGCCACGCCATGGGGAACTGTTCTCCTTGCTTGAGCATCCTCCTCATGTCATTGTTATTGTCCTCCTGGCAGCTGATTGCAGCAGGGCTGTTCAGTTTGCAGTAGGGTTTCTGGGGGACTGGTGTCAGTCACGTCCTTGGGCAGTGCTCGCTGTCATCGCCGAGCTCCTCTTGATGCTGACCCCAGCTTGGGGGCTGGGGAAGATGTCCTCCAACCATGACCTTGCTCCCCAACACCCCACCCCAGGGAGTGATTTGGGGCAAAACAGCCTGTATCGCTTCTCTGTGGACCTGTATCACGACGTTCCTGCTGTGGAACTGGCACTAAGCCTGTGCATTTCTCCACTGCCGGTGGTAGAAAAGGAGCAGGTCTGCCTGTCAACAAGGCACAGTGCTGATGGGCACCCACGTGTGTTCAGAGGCCTGGTGCACACGCGTGTGCACACACACGGGATGCCCATGTGTGCAGCCCCTTGCATCTCTGCCGCTGCAGCTCTCCCTCTCATCCAGAGGGACACGGCATGTGGTAGGACTGCCATCAGCAGGCTCCGTAGCCCTCCTTGGACTGAGCGCCGTGGCCTTTGTGGCAGCGTGGCAGTCCCTGGCCTGGCTTCTCCTGGGGATTGGCGCCTCTCCCCCGCCTGCCTTCTCCTGGCCTCCCCTCGGGGCAGTCAGTTCCCTGCCGCTCAGCTTGAGCAGCTCCTAAATGGATTGCAAGCCTGTTCCGCTAATGCAGCCAATCTGTCCGTTACGGGCACCGTCTCCTCCAGAGATCCAGCTGCGGGGGGATGGGACTGGACTGTATGGAGCTGGAAAGAGCTCAGCATTGCTGATGAGGTCCTGTCTGCTTTTAAGTCATCAATATTTTGCCGTAATGTGCATTCCAGACGCTGCAGACAGGCTGTGGCTCTCCTCAGAGACGCAAATTAATAGCAACAGGGCCATTAGCCCGTCACTTGGAATCAGAGCTCGTGGCATTATCTGCCTGCACAGCCTCAGATGGCTCGGTGCCCGCGCTGCGCCGGAAAACGGCCTTGCTGCGCTTAGCTGGTTTTTTATGGAGCCTGCAGGGTGTGTGTGTGTGTGGGGAGGGGACACCAGGCTGCTGTGGGGCTGCAGGAGGAATCTTGCCTTCAGCTGCCTCGTGGCAAGGCTGGGAAGGCACGAGCGCAGTCCCTGCACGTGGGCTTGGTGCACCTTGCAAGGCTGCCGTGGTCCTGGTATGGCCCCCCGTGAGCATAGCCCTCTGAGTCCTATGTGCTTCATCCCCCCTCGTTATGGGGAGAGCATTCGTGGAGAGATGGAAGGCCTGGAGACTTGTGAAGTGGAGGATGTGGGGCAGCGTGGGCCCAGTTGTGGCTGAGGCAGGTAGCCAAGAACATCGTGGAGAGGTGTAGGTGTCACCAAGCTCCGTGGGGCCAGAAGCAGGGTCAGGCACTGGGAAAAGCTGCTTCCTCTAACCCTGCCTCATTCTTCCCTTTCAGGAGCAGCCAGGGCTTCATGCACATGAAGCTGTCCCGGACCCAGGAGAACAAGTATGTGTTGGGTCAGCACAGCCCGCCGTTTGACAGCGTGCCGGAGATCATTCACCACTACACCAGCCGCAAGCTGCCCATCAAGGGGGCCGAGCACATGTCCTTGCTGTACCCGGTGGCTATCCGTACCCTATAGTCCTTACCCCCGCACGAGCCTGGCTCGAGGCCGGGTGTACCCGAAGCTGGCCCATCCTCGGGGCTGAGCGCTGTGATGCCAAGGATGAGCTCCGGAGCAGCAGCCTGTGAGCGGCTCCTTGGGCACGGCCAGCGCTCTCTGGGAGTGTTGCAGCCAGATCCCTTGCGCTCTCGTGGGGTTCCCGGGCTCCTGTTTTTCTTCCAGGCTGCATATGGGAGATGCCCCCGTGCGAGGAGCTGAGCTGGGCCTGATGCCACGCTCACCAGTTGCCCTCGCTGGCCTCCGGGCAGAGCTCAGGAAGCAAGAACTGAAGCTAAGGCCGTGGGAGAGGCCTGGAGCAAGACGAGTTGAGGGGAGAGCCTCTACCCATGTGCTGCACGAGGGAGCTGAAAGACCCAGCCTGCAGACAAGGAAGCCCAGAGCCATCTCTGGCAGAGGGCAAGGGGAGCTAAGCAGGGCCTGCCTGGGGCTAGCAAGAAGCCGAGGGGACCGGGCAGCCTTGTGGGGCCCCAGTCTGCATGGGTGCTCGGTACTTGCCACCTTCCTTTGCCAAATGTAAATAGTGACCGTCGTGGCCGTGCGTGCAGCACCGCTGCCTAATAAAGCAGTGTGTAGTCGCTCTGGTTGCCAGCCTCCTGCTTCATGAAGCCCTAAACCCGTTCACGTACTCTCCTCCCACCTGGCTGCTGCCCTGTGCTTCTGCTCTAGGAAACCCATAGAGCAAAAATTAGTGTGATGCATCAGAGATTTTCCCCACTGTACACTCCCTTTTCTGGGTGTTCAGGGGCTGCAATCCTGTTCTTCATCTTTCTGTCACATTATCTTTAGGTCAGTTTGTTCATCCACTTCCTCAGAATGAGGCTGCATTATGCATACTGTAGCTGTTAATGCATATCTTGCCTTTTCACCTTTGTTTTTCTTTTCTTCATGCTTTCTGCCGTGCTCTTGCCAATGCATTTCTCCCTATTGATCAAGCCAAGCTTAAGGTCTGTGTTACTCATGTGCACTGGGTTTCCTTGACCTCCTTTTCCTGGGACCCTAAAAGCAGGTGGCGGGGCCAGATTCACTGCTGACCCTCGAAACTTGAGCGTCAAACTTCAGCAGAGCAAAGGGCTTGGAGAGCTTGTAGTCCCCCGTTGATCCTCCTTGTTTATGGTGCAGTGGGCATCTAGGTCCAGCGGATGCTATCGCTGGTGTGGAGGGGGCCCAGCGGCTTGTTGAACAGTGCATTGAAGACCATAGTCATCCTCATCACCTGCTCCTGGGAAGGAGTCTATCTTGGAGCTTTCTTGGGGAGAAAGTGATGACGTTCCTCAGGAACATGGGGACCTTGTGTGCCATCTGTGGCTGTCTGGGGCTCAGAGGTTTCCAGGCTCTCAGATTTTAGCCTGGGAATCACAGTCCCAGCTGGCAATCGTGGCTCTCAAGCTGTCGCAGGAACCACGGGTGTGACCAGCACGCTCCCAAACTGCAGCTGCAGTTTCGAGCTGTCAGGAAGGGTGACTTTTCGTTCCTGGCTGCCTCAGCCTTCATCACTCCCTAAAAGGCAGCCCTTTGAGCTCCTCCAGTGCGTGGTGTCACCTTACAGCTGTGCTGGCCCAGTGGCAGCTCCAGCCCTGCCAGCCTCCCCTGGAGCTTGTCCTGCAGGTCCGGGGATGGACCAGCTCTGGTCAGAGAGTTTTCCCGCCTTTGTTGCATCTGTGAAGAGGATGGGTGAGTGCCAGAGTCCACAGAAAGGACTGGAAATGCAGGAATGCTCTTTCAGAGAGGCTCTTAGATGCCCTTGATCCATGTAAAAGGCTTAGAAGGCCCCTTAGCAGCCCTGGAGCTAACACAATCGCTCTGAAGCTGGGATTTGGGCACACGTTCTCAAATTAAACAGCTTTCCTAATCCTCCTAATGTGACAAAGCGTGCAGCTCTCTGCAGAGACCGGAGTGCACATAGGCTCTTGCATAGCGGGTGGCAGTGGGACTGTTGGCTGAAGTACCCGTGCTGACCCTGCACCAAGGGCAGCAGATCCCGGTAGCTCTCCCAGTCGGTATCCAAGCAGCAGCAGGGTTTTGCCCATGGCATCTTGCCTGGTGTGCTGCAAGCTGATAGCTGGCGGTGGCACAATGCTGAAAGAGACCCTGAGCTGCAGAGGAGAAGCTAAAATGTGCACCGTCCTGGTATTTAACAGCAGACAAGAAGGCTCGGAAGGCTCGGATCAGCCTGAATTGAGCCTAGCACCTGCTTCTGACTCAGGGTGAAAACCCAGCCGATGGGCTTCGCTGGACCTGGCGCAGGCAAAGCTCGTGGCTACAGACAGTAGCAACCACCTCTGGTCCTTGCAGTCAGATGGGCACCGTTCTCCCCGGTCAGCAGAAACAGTCCTTTCCTGAGGGAGGAGCAGAAGAAAACAAAAAAAAACAAAAACAAACTTCCCATGGGAATGGGGAGAGCAAGAGAGCTTTTTTTCCCTGGTGTCCGGCTGGAATTTTCTTTCTGCAACTTGTGTTGTTGATTTTGCCTTTCACTGGCCTCCTCGGAGAAATAGCTTCTCCACAGCTTTGCTCTGTGTAGTTGGAAATGGCAATGACATCTCTCCTCAGCCCTCTCTGCCAGGCTCAATAAGACCAACTCTTCCAGCAACAACTCGTATATCATATTTTTTAGCCCCAACTATCTCGGTGACCCTCCGCAGGACTGTTTCCTTATACTGGGTGGGACCAAAACTGGACACAGTGCCCAAACGTAGCCTCACTGGTGTCAAGTTTAGGGCAATAAGCACTTCCCTTAACCTGCTGGCTATACTCATAGGATAACTCAAGTTAAATTGGACCTCAGGAGAGATCTAGCCCTATTTCCTGCTCAAAGTGGAGTCATCCAGGAGGTCAAACCAGGGCCAGGAAAGGCTTTTGGGGGGTGAAGCAGATTTGCCTCAGGCTTAGTTAGGCTTTATGCCTTCTACATAGCATTAGCAAGAGGGGTTGGGATGGAACCAGGCATAAAGCGGGTTGCAATTTTCCTGCAACTTAAGGGCAGTAGGAAGCCAAACAGGCTGGACCTTCCACGGTGGAGGAGGTCCTGTGAGAAAGAAGTAGGGGCATGGGGGCAGAATGCAGAGCCATAGCGAAGAGTCAGCCCACAGCTTGATGTCGAGGCCAGGGATGGACCTGAGTTTCTCCAGTGGGACAGATGGGAGACTGTAGAGTTAGTGTCTCAAACTGGGATCCCCGTAGACGGTACCTTGTACTGGGCTCCAGGTCTAGTCATACCCTCTGTTTGTGGTCATAGCTGATCTTTATGAGCTCTCCACAAAGCTTAGACAGTTTGAGCCAGTCTTTCCTGGGTACTTTAGTGTTCCTCTGTCATCCTGTAAGTGAACTGAGGGTTGTTTGGAAATGAAAATGGGGCAACCTTGCAACAAAACTAGGCAGGATCCATGAGGATCCTCACTCTTACAATGGACAAGGCCGTAAAAAACCTGATGTGGCACTGGACTTGCTCTGGGCAGAAAGGTAGACTAGGCACCTTCTCCTGTAGTAATTTTCAAGCAGCTCGATACTGTCGCAGCCTCCTGTGTCCTCACAGCTGCCTCCTGTGTCCTCCCTCTCTGCAAGGGAAACAGCTCTGTCCTTTACGGCCTTTCCTCCAGTCCCCTGCTAAGCCCTCCGTAATTGCCAAGCTGTTTTAGCGTGCCGCAGGCCCTGGTAATGAAGAAAGGAAGTTTGTTTCATAATTGGATTAACACTGCTGGGAACAGGCACTCGCATGGCGGTTGGGTCTGAGCTGGCGCGGTCCCCAAGCCCCGTGCTCCCTTGGTTGTGGTCCAGCTGAGGGCTCGGGGCTGTGCTCAGCACAGGTTCCTGGCTGCTCTCGCTCCTCCGCAGGACTTTGCTGGCTGAACAACGTATTCCTGCAGGAGGAAGCCAATCCAGAGGGATGAAAATCTGGTCCAGGGTGGGATTTCATCCTGTCTCCTTTGGAAGTGGGGATGTGTTTCTCTGATTCCTTCACACACCCTGATGCCTCCTACCTGCTGGAAGTAAAGCAGTTTGGTCAGCATCAAGCCCAAAATCTGTTTCCACACCCCACCCTGAGCCATCTGTGCTCGAGTCCCACTACAGTGGTGATTAGACTTGCAAATCCAGGCATTATTCGTACTGAGGGATGCCCTCAGAGGTGGCATCAGCCTTTCCCACAGCATGCTCTTTCTCCAATACCTCCTTGCTTTAACGCTTTAGCTCCGGACTTCTATTTCAGATGCTGGGGAGCATCACTCTGATCCATGCAGAATGGGGTAAAACCCTCAGATGAGGATAGGATGTGGTCCATCATCTGTGGCCCTCCCTGACAGTCTGGGCCAGAGCAAAAGTTTCCCTCAGCTCAAATCTAGTCGTGAGTTTAACCTCAGACCTACCAGGGCTTGAGGCGCTTGAATATAACTGAAAACACAGCACCCTGTCTCCAAGTGCAGTAATCCCCAGTGTTGCAGGAAAAGGATCAAATACCCCGACAACTCATCTGCCAAAATTTATAGCAAAGGAGAGACATTTCTCCCTGATCCCTGCAGGCTACCAGCAAAAAAATGCAGCGTAGCACACACATGCATATGGGGCACATATGGCCTGGCTAAACGCCTCCTTTCAAACCTTCTTGCACAGACACCAATGTATTTGACACAAGGGGAAAGTTTCAGCTCCTAACTCAAAGACTGGTCCTGTTCAGCCTCTGTACACTTTCCTAGCACAATCTCAGTCTTCTTGCTTCTGTGCAATCTCTTCTCAATCTTACTTGCTTCTGTGCCCTGTTTGAAATTTATCCTGAAACATCTCCCCTTGGACGCCTCCATCCAGTTTTCACTCTATATTTGTCACTTAGTTCTGTCCTTTTCCTTGCACAGTCTTCAATGGGTGTCTCCCAAAGGGCATGCTCAACGTGATCCTTCAGTTGAAGATCTTTTCTTGCTACTCACGAGGCTGTGCCCCTCCTGAAAATGCACCCCAGACATGAGGACCTTGTGCCCAGGTCTCAGCCTTGAGCATTTTTCTGCTAGTCTGAGCAGGATCATCACAAGACCAGGGATGGGGGAATAGTGCCAGTAACACAGCTTCACTCACAGGCTTCCCCTTTTAATACAACCCATCATTAAGCTGGTTAGCCGTTTCCTCTCCCACTTTACACGTTCTCCATCCCCAACACTTCCCTCAGTAGAAACTGGTTCATATTGGCTACCAAATCAAACCTTTCATTTAGGTCTAAATGGCCTAAATGTTCTGTGTCACCATGTCTGAGTTAATTATTGAAGAAAAAATCATTACATTAAACTGACCCAATGCATCTGTGCTAAATCCTGTTTCCATTTGCTTTCCTGTCTTTAAGTACCAATCCCTTCCAAACCTGGCCATAGCCTTAGAAGGGTATTAAAGACTATAAGTGTTTTAATCCTGCTTTTTTTTTTTGTCTCTACTGAATGTGGGTGGCGCATTCACTGAATTTGTTTGCTATTTGAGCCGTAACCTGATTGCCTTAAAATGTGCCCTTTCTTCAGGGTGAAGTGACCCTGCTCTTTTCCTCCTTGATCTGCTTTTTATGTAGCCTGAGAACATTTTTTTGATATTTGAAGGTGCATAGAAGTACAGCTCAACGGTGCTTTGGGAAGTTCCTACTTTCTGGGACCTGGTTACTGAAAAAGCCCCTTGACCTGCTTCTCGAGGTCTTGTGCTCTCCTGCTTGAAGTGTTCATATGTACAGAGGCATCCCGAGCTCTTTTTTAGCAGGCTGTAATTGCTTGAAAGGTCAATGTCAGGTTATGCTGCATAAAATAGGTTCCATCCCTTCTACGTGTACTCCCTTGGGCTTGTTAGTCCACTTACTGTCCCTAACACTTTTCTGTTTCTGGTGGAACCCACTCACTTTGGAGGATTTCTCAAGTCTTGTAGTTGAGCCTAAATGAAACTTAGGACTCTTCTTAGCAAACGGGGAGGGAAAGCGACCTGCCTGGTGACCGCTTTACATGCATGCAACATCTCCTCCTCAACTGTTGTCCCATACCTTCAGAGCAGGTCTTCATTTGGTAGTTGTACCTTGGGCGCTCACTCCATCACATCCTGTGCAGACGGATGACCTACACAGCTACAAGTCTTTCTCTGATCTTTAGGATAAATGTATGCACATTGAATTTTTCTCCATTAAACGGCAGCACGCAGCAAGCCCTGATTTGTGCGTGTGTGTGACTGATGGGCTCTCTGCACGGGCATGTCCTTATTCCCTGCTCGCATGCGAGGCAGCCTTGCTGCGTGTGTGCCGTGCGGGGTGATTTAGTGCCCATGTGCAGCATTACGGCCTCTCTGCGCATGCATGGTGGGTCCTGATTTACTGCACACATTAAGGGCTACCTCTCTGCAAATTCACAGCACGTCTGCTTTAGTGCCTGTGCTCAGCGCACCCTCTCCGACCGAGCACAGCATGTCCTGATTTACCGGGCAGGCTCCTCCATCTCTTTGCTGCTCGGTGGAACACCTTGAGCCACTGCACATCAACCCTGCTGCCTCTTTTCAAGGGAACAGTCTGATCTGTTTGCCACCTGTGCGCGGGATGGTCTTGGACTTAGCATGTGTGCAATGGCTGGATTCTCTGTAGAGCTCTGCTCTTCCTTTCTTGTGCATGGCACAACATCATTTATTGCATCTGTGTTGGCAGCAGCTCCTGATATTCCTGATTCCTGATATGCCATGAGCCCCCTGCGCAAGCATGGCACAGTGGTGCTTTCTGCAAGCACGGTACCACCTATTACAGCAGGTGCTGTCCTTGGGTCCAAATGGGTCCATTTGGGCACATGGATTTCGGAGCCTCTGACCTGCTTTGCCTGTTCCCCAACACAGAAATAAAACAGAGCAAAGGTATACTCACCAAGACTTAAATGAAATGTCTGAGGAAGACTTTATCGTATGGCCAATAGCACTGGGGAAGCCGGGCCTCCCATACCTTGTCCTGGGAAGTTTTCCAGGCCCAGTTATGACGCTGGTGGCTGGAGCACATAGAAAGAGCTGCCAGACTGAGGGGAACTCACTGGGTCTGGAGAGGAGAGGCTGCAAGGTGGGATTCTGCCAGTTCGTTCTACAGAAGGAGGTTTCTGATTTTCTTTTCTTTTTGGCACAGGAGTGAGGTAAAAATCATCTCCCCTATTCTGCTGTGGCTTGTAGTGAAGCTTGCAGATACCACAGACTGGTGAAAATGGCCCAGTAGGGACCAGGAAAGGCTGGAAAGAGCCCCATCCACATGGTGATGGCTCTTTCCCGCCCGCTCTTGCACTGGATCAGCCTCACTTGTTCTCCCCCTTTCTCCTTGCACAGACCCCAGGGAAGCTGCAGACAAAGGCCTTTACTTTTCCACACTCCAGATTAGCCTACACTGTTCCCAGCTACTCCTGGTTTGGTGATGCCTGTTTCCAGGTGCTGCGCGGAGGCTCCCACGCTCCTGGCTGAAGGCCTCTGCCGATAGCACTTGTCCTTGCGTTTGATTTTCAGATAGTCCCAGGGGACATCACACACCACTGACACCGAGCGGGCGAGCGAGCGAGCGCAGGGATTTTGCCTGGTCCCATCCCAGCCGGGATTGCCCCGCTCGGCTTTTGAGCCCCTCCAAATGTCCATTATCTGGGGCAAGGCCAGGCCTTGCAGCCCTATCGCTGCTCACCCCGCAGCTGGTACCGTAATTCACGCTGGCAGCCGCTGTTCCCGCTATCAGTGCTGCGATAATTGTCCCCTCCGGGCTGGACGCGCTCAGGGCCATTAGCAGCAGCATCCTTCTTTTCTCACGACGTATCTCACTCACATCTTGACAGCTCCAGGAAATGTCTGCCTGCTACTGCCTGTAAGGACGCGAGGTCAAGCCGCCCCGTGGCGGGGGGATAATTTAGACACACTCCCAGGTTCCTCAGAGCGAGGAGAGGGAGCGTCTGTCTCCCGCGGCGCGTTGCGGACACGGGCCAGGCTCCCTCGTGGCAGTGCTGGGGGGGGACGTCCCCGCATGTTGCCTCTGTCCCTGGCCACCCTCTCCTGCGGCTCGGCCACCCGCTCAGCAGCGGAGCCTGTGGCTCTGTGGTCTGTGCACGTGCCGGAGTGGCGGACGTGGAGACATGGGTGATCCCTCCTTGATGCCGGGGGTGCTGCTGATTTCCATTTAGATAGAGGAATTTCAATCTAAGCTGGATGTCTCTTTGCCACAGTGGAACCGGAGACCCAAATTTCCAATTTTCTTTCCCACGCGATGCCAGATGCTCTCCGTTGGCCTGTGAACCTAAGTGTGTTGCAGATGCGGCAGCACGGCACGGGCAGGCAGTCGGCAGCATGAATGCAGATGATCATTCATGTCTAGCTCCATGGGGCAGCTGGCATGCAGCGGGCTGCGTGGGTCCTTCCCTGCTGTCCTGCTTAGCGCCCTGGAGCTTCCACCTCTTATTCTACCTCTTATTGACGCCTCCTCCACCACTACTATCCTGGGCAAGGAGATAAATATCCAGATAAAAATACCCAGAGTAGGTCCCCTGCGATGCGGGATCCAGATGGCTTGGAGGACCAAGTATAGCCACAGAAGAAGTCACCCAGATGATCCTGACGTAAAGGCAATGAAAACAACTGAGTACTTTTCAGCTCCATCGGGAAAAAATGCAAGAAGAAATCCAGCAGGGGGGTGGGGATGTGCTACTTATTGCCTGTATCAGGTACATGTTTGAATGATCGGGGGTAAGCTGCACACAGAGAAGCTTGTGATCCTTGATGTGGTTGCCTTCATTGTGTATTTAGGGCCTCTATTCCTGTAGGAATAGGGAAACACCCTCATCCACTCCAGCTTTGCTCAACTGAAAATGCAAAAGTTTGAGAAAAAGAAGCTAGAGGATTGCTGAAGGAGTTGCAAACTTGTATGACGATCAGTGACTGCTGCCTAGCGCTTCCGGAAAGGTGTACCATCAAGAAAGATAGCCTTGAGAAAGCAAGTTAAGGAAGCTGAGCAGAAATTTGAGGGAGGCCACCCAGAGCAGAAAGGGAGATGGACCAAAGGGTGGGCTGTGAGTGGCTGAATGAAGAGCTGGAGTCCAAGTGACGTTTTGCCCATAAGGCATAGGAGAAAGACATCTGCTTAACCCAGATGGGGCATGTCCCCTTCCATAGGGATTGGAGGCAAAGAAAATACGTACAGATGTGTAAGTAAAGATGGCACGGACAAGATGCATGCCCAGCAGAGGGTGGCAGCACCTGGTGACCCAAGATGCAGTCCCATGAGCCCAAACCTACACTGCATGATAAACGTGGAGGGAGCAGGTACTGCGCTCTGCAGCCACTTCGTTTGGGCTGACCTTGGAACGCTGAAAGAAATTGCTTGGCAAGGATACCAGCCATGAGCAAACTAGTAAAGGATTGACAAATACCAAAGCATTTGTGAAATGCTGTTGCCATCTACTGGACTTTGGTGAAAGGGCTGGAGGAGCTAAGCCAAAATCAGGCCCTAGAAGGTCTCGGTGGTTTCCATGCTGGCTCAGGCTCTGCTTTCATACCCCTCCTGCACCACCTAGTTCATTCCTGCCTCTGCAGCAACTAAAAAGTGGCACTGAGATGTGCTTTTTTGACAGCAGTGGCCTGTTGGGGATGTTCAGCTTGTCCTGCATGACTTTGGCACGTGGGGCTGCACACCAGCGTGTACAGTCTTGGCTGTGGTGTGCAACTGCCCAAAGGAGTTGCTGAGAATTCCCGTGGCACCACAGGGCTCCCCTGGCTTGTTCTTGGAGTGTCTCCCAGGTCCTGCCAACTGGGAAAACCGTTACGTGATGCCTGGTGTATATGCACAGCGCCACTATGGATGAGATGAAGGTACCCAGCAGTAAAGCATGGAGGCACACAACTAATTGAATGCAAATGCCACAAGCTAATAAAGTGTAAGAAAATGTAACTTGCTCCGAAGCAGAACCTGTTAGTGAATTGTGCATGACCAAGAGGGAAACCAGTGCATTTTCAGCAATTTAGGGTGTCATTACAATACATTCAAGGGTGTACTGGGCAGCAATAACCCCAGGTCTGCATTCAAGACGTGCTTTGCACCTGGCTGGGCATCCCCAGTGCTGCCACCGTCGCAGCTCCGGCCCCGAGCGCCACACCACAGCCAGCGGCCCCGGCACCCGCCGTGACCGCAGCGGAGGCCGTGGCGGCACAGCGGGGCTGCACCGGGACCCCGGCGGCTGAGCGGGGCCCGGTGGGGCGGGCCTGTGGGGCTGAGTGGGGGCTGCGAAAGGCCTTTGAGGGGGATCTGTGGGACTCCAGTCACGTGTGGGGGGATGAGGTGGCCGTGTGGGGCTGGGAGGGAGCTGCTGGGGCCGTGTGGGGAGCGGCGCGTGGACTCGCGCCGCGAGACGACCTGAAGGCGGCCCCGCGCGCGCAGACAGCACACGTGGCGCGCGGGGCGTGGCCGCGGCGCGGGGC